>JAEUBB010000044.1:49213-97706 GCA_018257885.1 Parmelia sp. 050094
AAGGGGAAGCACATGGTTAATATACGGGAGTATTATGAGAAGGATGGGGAGGTGTTGCCGGGGAAGAAGGTAGGGGGTTCTATTTATTTGTTTGTTTTCATGGCGCCGTTTTGACGGTCCGGGGTTGCGCTGCTCTATCTATGGCGATGGTGGGGTTGTTGCAGACGCTGACTGGAGCGATAGGGCATCTCGCTCCCCCTTGAGCAATTCAATGCGCTGATCAAGGTCCTCCCTCACATCGAGACTGTGCTGGCGGGGAAAGGCCAGAGTATCGAGCGGCCTGATTATAGTGGCGGGGGGGCGTCGGCTGCGGTGGATGAGGATGAGGATGAGGGGGATGAAGAGGTGGAGGAGAAGGGGAAGAAAAAGAAGAATTTTGAGGAGACGAGCGATGAGGAGTGAGGGGTTCATGGTGACGGTTGAGGACTGTTGTGAGATGTTGAGCAAAAGCTTGCGTGGAGCTGATTTGGCTCACGGTGCATAGGAGGGATTGATGAATATGGGTTGAGCTCTTTGCTGTTGTGTCCGTCATATGATACCTCGGAGTTGATAGCTGGGACGAAGCTGTGATATCGCGGAGTTGCTTCGAGGGCACGCTTTATCCTGTCGGTTGTGACCTGAGATTGATGATGCATAGGTCCCAGTCAGGATGATCGAATATGAGATATCGATCGAAAGCGAAGTAAAGCTTGTGACCCGGCTGCTCTGAGAGGTGGCAATTACAAGGTCCAGTGACGAGCAGGTTACAATGCCTACTTAGGAAGCCGCTTCTTCAACCTGACCCTCAGCTTCCGACTCCGGAGTCTTCGCTGGCGGCGGCCCACCCATCTTGGGCGGCGGAGGCGGTACACTTTTCGCCGCGGGAGTGAAATCCTCCTCCTTACTCTTCTGTTCCCCTTCCTTGAAGTATTCATCAAATGCCGAATTGGGAGAAACAACCTTTCTCGCCTTTCTACCCGTCCTCGGAGGCCCAGGTGCGGCGGCCCCGATGGGCGGTGGAGGAGGTGGAGAAGCCAGCGTTGCCGGCACCAGCAAATCGCTGCTTTGCTGATTCAAGCTCGCTTTGTACAACGAGCTGCCCGAGGGATATGATTTCAGATTTGCAGAGCCCGGTCTATTTTCTTCATTGCTGAAGCGTGCGGTTTCAAACAGAGTCTCGCCCGGTCCTGCAGGTGGTTCATTCAATGGAGCTGGGAGTCGATGAAGAGCACCAAATCCCAGTACACACCCAAGAGCCCCCGAGCCCCCCCAGCTGCGGGACGGTGTAATGGTGACGAGCCTTGTGACAGCGTATTCATGGTTATAAACCCACAGTCTGAGCGTGCGAGACAGATAATCTTCCACCAATTCCCCCAGGCCCGCTTCCCCGTGCACGTTGCCCTCTGGTGTTCCCACAATATAGTCTCCATAAGGTAAAAGCCCGGCTATGTCAGCAGGCGAATCGGGTATCACATCGAGTATATGCCAAACATCCTCGGTAGACGAAATCGACGTCCACTGCAGCGTCAGGCCCAGCGTGGGCGAGGGCGTCGGGACCGCGATCCGGAGCGTCCGGACGCGTTGACCCTTTGCGCTCCAGATGGTCAAGACCACGTTGGAGCCGGCGCAGTTTCGGATCTCGACGGCGAAGGAGGTTGCGTCGGGTTCTTCAATCTGCCGCCCGTTGATGCCGATGACGAAGTCGTACCAGGGCTCGAGGGGTATGTCGGTGTTCTTGTTGCGGAGGACTTGGAAGCCGAAGGCAGTGGTGCTGTCGCGGGGGGATTGGGAGGGGGCGTCGGAGTCGAGGCGGGAGATGAAGCGGTTGAGGGCGCCGAACATGGTTGGTGAAGTAAGGACTGGACAGGGTAGGCGATTTGTTTGTGTTTGAAGGACATGTGTGATTGGTACCGGGTTGGGATAGGGCTGAGATGCGCCAAGGAGCTAAGGGAAAGGATCAACGGGCCTCGGGGATATCAACGGTCAGCTTCAAGACAGATGCGAGAGTATCGTGAAAATCTGATGACGGCTCGTATATATAGATGCATTCAGTCTACCTACGGCTACCCAGTCTGACAGCGCTCGCATCAGAGTCAAGAGTCAGCCTGGCTCGTGTTTTCCTGCACCATTACTCATCCAATCTAACCATTCACTCCTCGAGACCGGGGGTCCAATGAATTACCACAGGACTCGCTACTAAGCCAACTATTGTGGAAGATACATACCAAGGGCAACGCGTCTGACAAGCCACATACTTTCCTTCTACGCCAAGTTTTGCTATACGATCTTGTCATCGTTACGTTTTTGATACGCTTTTGTGGATATCAAAAATTACGAACAGACTACACATCTTGCTTCAAGGAGATCAGAGTTCCTTGTTGGATGATTTCTCTCTCGGTATATGACTTATTGAGCGTGGGAAGTCTCCTTAGTTCCCTGAAGTTCTGATTGCTTTAATGATATAAGCCGCCATATGGAGAGACGAGATGTCTAAGCGACTGCTGTATTTTGAATTTGTGCCAGCTAGCTTGGTCCTTCAAATCCTGTCATTATTCATTCCTATGTAGAGTAGCTATTCTGAACTTACATTTTCCATTTTCTTTTTGTATTACATTTTTACAAGTTAAAAGGCTATAAATAAAGGGTACGGTGCGAGTATCTCTCTGTCACCTTCGGTAGCATCGAATGCTGCAGGGTCTACTCAACTTCCTATGATTGCAACCGCAATCCTCCATCATCTTTGCGTTGTTCTTCGGAGTGTTCTCCGAACTTTTCTCCGAAATCTGACGCAGAGTGGAACCGATTTTGAGGGGCACGCTACCAAAAGTAGGCTCTTGACTTGGATCCTGATTGAGAGGGCTTGATTCGGTTCCAGAGGTTTCAGGACTTTCGGATTGCCCGTTCGCGATTAGTGGCGTGGATGTGCTAAAGGCGACACTGAATCGGGAGGGTGCGCCATCGGCCTGTAGCGAGGGAATCTGATCCTGACGAGTTGAGGTGTTGAGTAGAGATCAATTGCTACTGGCTGGTTTGCCGGGACTAGATTTTGGCTGCCAAGGGTGCGGCGGCTTCGGTCATAGCAGTGGTGAGAACTTGAGCTTATGTGGACAAGAAAGCGGTTGGAGAAGCGATCTGTGCGGTAGGTCTTCTGCGGCAGCAGTGTCGTTCTTTGGTCTGGCGCGGTATCCAGGCTGGATCTTTCTTTGCCACTGCCGTTCTTCTTATGAGGCTGAATAGGAATTTTCTAATGATCAGCCATGGTAACGGATTGATAGGCCTATGAAGGATGTCCTACCGGCTAGGGGAGGTTCTCGTACAGGAAGAGCTCCCAGGTTGTCCTGCATGGCCGCTCAAACGATGAGACTATCTTCGTTCAGTAAAAGCGAATGAAGAGAAAGGGTTGATCTTTCAGGGACTTATCAGCTCAAGTTGATCTCCACAAACACTCGAGACGCAGAGAGGGCTGAGAAAAGGTCCAGTGATCCAGCGGAGTTGCGTGTATTTCCATGATCTACATATACGCTTACGAATCATGCATTCCTGTCACTCAGCTCTGACGCCACAATTTTTACCACTCTGAGTAGGATGCACACTAACAGCTCATGGTGGTAGCGTTACTCGAATCCCCGACAGGTTCCCACGCTGCCATGACCCAAAATCCTATTGACAAAAGAGTCTGTGCGGTTTCAGCTTACGGCGGGGTAACACACGAGATGGAGCTGAGTCCTACATGAGGTTCATTCAGCTCGGGTTCAGTCGCGGCTAATCGGCGGCTTGACCAAGGCACGGGTGCATGTGAGTCGTGACCAGCGCATGTCGATCTGTGTCGCCGTTAGCCGCACTGAAGCATGCACGAAAGGGATTGGAATTCTATGTGCAGATCTTAGGCCCGGCGGCTATTATTGCATTTGTTGCATTGGTCAAAGAATCAAGGAAAAAGAATGCGCCGACATTTGCAGCCTGACCGGGCGCAGAAGGCGCAGATATGATGGGTTCTGTGTGCCACACGAATATTGCCTTTGCCTTGATTCTTGCCAGTAAGAAACGTACTATAAGTACTTTACATGACAGTCCAGAAAATCCCCGGCTATACACTACCTACACTTACGAACACGGTCAATCCTAGGCAGCGTTTATTCTCTCAATTCTTCAACTCTCCACTGATTTCCAGCATCCAGTATGCCGCTCGATCAATTTGTCTCTGAGCTAAGGGGCACCCTTTCTCCCGAAGCCTGCATTCTGACCGATGCTTCAAGCAAAGACTTCCAGCTTGCTCTACTGCGCTGGTCTGACGTTGGCATCAAGGTTCCGGGAGCCATCATTAAAGTCACGAGCGAGCATGACGCGGTCATGACGGCAAGCCTAAGGTGCTTCGCAAAGGATCTTGTCTACTCTACTGATATAATTATGATTAGGTGAAAACCGCATCCGTGCATCAAACACCCTTTGTTTCCGTCTGCGGCGGCCATAGCTTGTGGTCCACAATTGGTACCGACGGATTGGTGCTCGATTTCACCGACTGTAAATCCATTCAAGTCAACCCTGCTGAGCATCAAGTCACTGTCACTGGAGGCGTGTTGATGAAGGAGTTGTCCACAGCTCTTGGGGATGTAGGGGAATGTGCGGGTATGAAAACCCTTCAATCTCGTCGCTTTGAAAATCTAATTGATTCAATCAATATAGCTGTCGGAAACGGAAACACAATAGGTGTAATTCCGTACTGCCTGGGAGGAGGCATTGGTGTCGCTACAGGTCTCATGGGTCTCGCTTGCGACAACATGCTGTCCGCAAAGATCATTCTTGCAGACGGTCGCCTCATCTGTGTCGACAGCGTACATCAACCCGACTTATTTTGGGCCATCAAAGGCGCAGGTGTTTACTTCGGCGTTGTCATAGAGATCACGTTGAGGACATACCCTCTGTCCATATTTGGTACCCTAGAAGGACGGCACTGGATTGGGAACTTCCTTTACCCGGTTGAACGTGCCGCGGAAGTGTTTGAAGAGGTAGAATCCCTCGCCACGACTTCAAAAAACCGTACAGCAGGTCTTGTAATGATCTTAGCACCTCCGCCGCACTTCACGCCTATGATCGCCGTTGTGCCTCACTACTTCGGCGATCCTCAAGAGGGGCTGAAAGTGTTTCAGTCTTTGACAAGCCTTGGACCATCATTTTTCAGCGAAACTACACCGCTTGTTCCGAACCTCAGCGACCATCTTGACTTTGCATGCGGCAAAGGAGGTTTGAGACGATTCACTCTTGCAGGCTTACAAGATTTCAAATCTGCAAATTGTCTGAAGTTGATGGATGTGTTTCAGCAACTCCTCGATACCTGCCCGGATGCAACAGCCTCGGGTTACTTTATCGAGTGGCACTGCCTACCACCGCCCGACATCCCAACGAATTCTGCCTTCAGTCATAAAAAGGTTCACATCTGGCTGTTAGTAGATCACTGGCTTGACGCTCTCCCATACCGCTTGAGTTTTGAGAACGGCACTGACATGTTTTGTAGTCATTGCCTTTCCTGGTGCCAACAGCAAGAAAGCCTGGAAAAAGTTTTTGAACTCGAACAGCGCGCAATTGAAACCATGCGCTTGGGTACCGCACCTGATACGTACGTCGACTTACCACATGGTACCCGCACGGGTCCTATAGAGCGTCGATTCCGAGGGCAGGAGAGACTCACTAAGCTGCAAAGTCTCAAGAAGGAATTCGACCCTCATGGGAAGTTTACTAGAGAATTCCTCTGATTCTGTGTGCTAGGAGATGCACTATGTTTCCGTAGCTTACGTTTATCATGTAAAATTGGACGAGCTAGACGAGAGTACGTAAATTCATAGAAGCAGACTATGGTACCGAGCCGGAAACGAATCTGCCAAGGGCGTTGATTTGCTGGCCATTGGATTTTTCTTGCGCAGCTTTCGGTCATGAATACTAACTCGCGCACCTCTCGTTCACGAATACGACATCGATACCGGCCCACATTCGACCTCAGAAGACAATAGCACGCCTACGATAAGCGCAGCAGGTGCACGTCTTGCTGAGTAGACGTGATCCTCCGTCGAAGTAGACGGGGAAGCCTGCTAGCGTTTAGACGCACAAACCCCCACTACGGGTCGATGAACGGAAAGCTGGCGAGAAAGTAGGCGCGCAAAAGATCTGGAACTGTCGAGGCACCGAACGAACGTCGTAGGAATGACGTGGCCAGTGTGGGATCAGATGAGCCCCGGAAGGAAATCTTGCGGCAGGTACGCTGGATTGTAGGATCCGGATCAGGCTGTCGAAAGGCAAGCGATGGTCTGCGGATGAGTCGGATGGAACGGGATCAGAAGGACGGCAAGGGAGTCCTGTGGATGATGGAGGCACTACTCTGGTAGGCCAAAGCGCTCGAGGAAGCAGATGATGCCCGGGCGGGAAGAGTGTTGGGGTTCTTGGTTGACTCGGGTAATTGACTCTCAGCTAGTTGGCAGGAGTCTGACCGGAAAGCGCACCCATGGACTCAACATGGAGGAAGTCTTGAGGCCGATAGTTGACAACCACTCGCGTATCTGGACTCCGGATCATGACGGCCCTCACTTATGATTTGAATTCGTTTTAACCTGTTGAGACGGTGGTTAGGCTGTTTGGAAACCGCGATAGATTTCGGAATGGAGGTCTTATCCCGGTCGAGACGCGGATCGTTCTCGCTTGGATTGTTGCTGAATGGAACTGTGGCTTCTCAGTGCCGACGATTGTATTGGGAAGACGCACCACTTGTGGATTCATCCATGCGAGATGCGAGTTTGCGGCATCTTTGTATGTAATCAGGTGTGTGATGCATTTCCTCGAGCTTCGGGGCGATATTCGATGGGGCAGAAAGACGATGGTGTGAATTGAAAGACGATTATGGGAATGTCCGCTTCGTGCAGCGTATCAGTGTCAGCCGTACTTGATGTCAATACGGTCAGCCGCACTGGCGTCAATCCCGTTCGACATGCTTTATGACAGTTTTAAAGTAAACGTTCCAACTATTACGCGTACGGTTCTCAGCCTTCCCACAACTCAGCCTCGTTCTTCTCCAGCCCGTGACACCAAGCTTGCAAAAGATTTCACAGCCAACAGGACCATCAAGATAGGGCGTAAAAGCTCGAGTTGTCATCAGTCACTTCGCTTTCCATAATCCTCTGCTCCGCTGACTTTGGCAAGCCGGCCAAGTAGTGTATGCGCTCTCATGGCTACCCTTCAATTCTCCGAAGGGACTGATGTCCCTGTACCCCTGCATCGAAGGAAACAGCTTTTGCCAAACATAATCGATGGCATGGCTAATATAAGACCGTGGGCGCTGTACGCAGAAACGCCCAGATCGCTCACAACCTACGCCGCGGGTTACCGCAAGATTACTTATGGCGCTTTTGCCAACGCCATTAATGGGGTTGCTTGGCTGCTCGAGAAACGTCTGGGCCGGGGAACGACCCACGAGACTCTGGCTTACGTCGGTCCTAACGATTTGGGATACATCGTAATGATCCTAGGGGCCGTGAAAGCTGGATACAAGGTTCGTAGAGGTGAAGAGGAGAACATGAACACCTATGATGAATTGCTGAGATATAACACGTGCAGTTGCTGCTGGTGTCACCTCAGAATACAATACCCGACCATATCAGCCTCTTCAACACTACAGACTGCAGAATTCTGCTCACACCGTCTGCACCACGTTCACCGTTGGTCACCTCACTTCTAGAAGTCCATTCTTTTCGAATAATCGATACTCCGAGCCTTTATGAACTACTCGATAACACATACCCTCACTATCCCTTCCTTAAACATTTGCCGAAGCAAGGAAGGAGCCGTTGGTCGTTGTCCATACTTCGGGGACCACTTCCGTGCCGAAACCAATTGTATACACTTACGATTTCGCCGCCAGCTACATCCAATGGAGCCAGCTTGAAGCGCCCTCGGGTTTCGAGACTCAAGTATCGTCAGTTCAGCCAAATCGTTTCTTTGTCACGTTACCGTTTTTCCATGTGAGTAGTGCCCTTTCTACTTCATCAGCGCTCAGGTGCATTTCCTCTCTCAAGAGAGCCTGCTGAAGTTTTAGAATAGGCTGGAAGCCTCTATGCTACCCTCTTCGATGCGGTTGCGAACCAGACTACTGTTATCACACCATTGGCTGGTGCTAAACCCTCCGCTCAAGTGATAGTTGAGGGCCTCAAGCATACCAAAGCAGACTCGATCATTCTTGCTGCCCCCTTCATGGAGCAGATTGCCAAAGAACCCGAAATGCTAGACTATGTCACGACAAACCTCGATACTATTTCCTACGGTGGTGGTGACGTTTCACAACTAGCTGGCAGTGCTGTGGCATCCTGGTCCAAAGTCTTTGGCTTGTATGGCTCTACAGAGACCGGTACATTTCCCACAGTACGACCTTTAGGTAAAGATCCTTTGGAAGACTGGAAGTATCTTCATATACACCCGGCAGCTGGAGTTGAATTCCGGCACTCGGTGGATGGATTTTTCGAGGCCATTGTTACGAGGCACGCGAACTTTGAGGACGAGCAACCAGTTTTCAAAGTTTTCCCAGGGCTCAAGGAGTATCCAACGAGGGACTTATGGGCCCCTCATCCATCAAAGCCGAATTTATGGGCATATCATGGCAGAGCGGACGATATTATAGTCTTCGGACCTGGCTATATGTGCAACCCTGTCGCCATGGAGCAACATGTTGCACATCATCCGAAAGTTCGAGCAGCTTTGATGATCGGCACAGGTAGATCCCAGCCTGCGCTCCTCGTTGAGCCTGCAAGCAACCAGCCTCTCTGCCTCTCTGAGCATTATTACCTCATGAAGGAAATTCACCAGCTTGTAGAAGAAGCAAACCAAGGCTACAAAATCGGTGCGCGCGTTTCGAAATCTCATATCATCTTGACAGATCCAGAACGGCCGATGCAGTGCTCTGGCAAAGGCACTGTTCAGCGCGCCCCCACACTACAAATATACAAGGACACTATTGACGCGCTCTATGCTCGAGAGGGCGATTCAAACCCGGAAAATGCGCTGCGCCTTCCGGGCTTTGGATCGGAGATCGAGAAAGACTAGGCACTTGGCCACGATGGGGCCGAGGGGGAAAAGCTATCAAGACAAAATCGTGAGATAGTAAATTCAATCTTGTAAATAAATCCAGATAGTTCAAACAGGGCAAGCGATTTCAACGATGCGTCGAACTTCGTGCTTAGGATGGACCATGATTTACTTCAGTTATGGTTGCTCCACTCTTACACCTTTCATGAAGATCTAGAGTACAGATTTGGCAGCCTCCTCGCCTGTAAATGGCCGCACTGACCTCTGCGCGGTCCTCATCAGTCTTTCAACCTCGTCAAGACTTAAGGGGGTCAGGTTATAGACATCGACTTCGCGTGTGCTTAAATTCTCGAACTCTGTGAATGTCCCTTCGGTTTTAATGGGGGTTTCTCCCAGAAATCGTAAGCATGCGGCTGGCCACGACTGGTACTGCTTGATCGGATGCGGGTATTTGGGAAATATCATAGGCCAATTGTGTGGCATCAATTCGTACTCATCCCAAATAACAGGTACACCTTGCCGAGCAGTGAGTCGAGCTGGCACTTTTGTACTGTCGGAGTTCCGTTCCTTGCTCCCAATGGCTATATACATTGGAGGAGCGTCTCGCCAGCTCTTCGCCGCTAGAGGGCTGACTAAAGGGTGGCAGAGCATAGAAGTTTCGCAGTAGTAGTTGCCTCGAGGAGGGTTCGTAGGCCATACTTCGTCAGTAGGAAAACCAGGAAGATATCCGGGCATTTTGTCGGCGAAGATGTCATAGTCTCGGTTCATATACCAGGATGGTAACGCGCTACCATGGTGGTCCAAGCCTGGAGATTGAAGCGCCGCCCCAGCTGGCATTGGAAGCTCAACACTGTGCCCTTGGTAGTGCAACGTTGGACGGTCAGTACATTGGCGTTTTCGAGCAGCAAGAATCACTTGTATCAAAGATAGTTCCAGTTGAGCACCACTGCTATCACCTGCGAAGACAATATGTGATGCCGGTACAGGCTCGTGAGTGGAGCCAGGCTGTGGATATAGCAATGACAAGTAGGCTACTGTTAAATCCAAGAGCCCAGCTGGGAAAGGGTGCTGTGGTGCTAATCGAGGCTGAACTGTAAGACACCTGCCTTTGGTGAGTTCGGCGAGTCTAGTGCATGTTGAACGACGTGAAGCCGGGCCATTGATACTACGGTAACTTAGTGAGATTCGAGAAGCATTGGAAGATTCGCAAAGTATCAGTAGATAAGAAGAACCTACAAATGAGCCCCTCCGCAGGCATAGAGAATGGTTATCGGACACGATACCACCATCATCAAGCAGTCAAATTTCTCCACTTCCGATATCAAGGATCAGGCTCTTATTCCAGGCACGTGGGCCCGGAATCCGGTCCATTGAGCTTGCACATTCTCGATTACCGGAATCGTATACTTTTCGTCTCCCACACCTAGAGCACTGACAGAATCACAGATGAGCTGACGGACGTCGTCCTCTGGTGGCGCTGGAAATGTTACACGGCTCACCCACGAACGAGGGAAGGTCCTTTCGCCTCACGATCTGCCGCCGTCTCACGTTGACGCTTCGTCACAGGCCCGCTCATTCCAGACAGCATCATATCTCTAGCACGTTTGACCGCAACAGCGAGCTCCGATTTGGATATAGTGGTCATATTGGACTATACTTGTGTTTATTAAGAGTGAGTAACGGACTCCACAGTATCTATAAATCACGGACAACGAAGGCCAGCCTTTATTATTTCGTGTTACAAATATTCCTCCACACAGGAAGACTTAGGGCTAGGGCTAGCTTTTGCGCACACATCTGGCCGTTTGCCAGCTAGATAGTTCGATAATTTTTACACACCACTCATATTATGAACCCATTCGTAAAGTTCCTTAACAATATAGGCCTGTTATTATCCTTTATGTAGTTGAAAGATCTCGTTGCTGACCATAGGTGCCCAGTAAACCCACCCCCAAACGCGCAAACTCCCCGAGTGAGACGCGGGCACAGACCGAAATAAGACGACAAAAACCACTACACCTTCGTACCAGCGCCATTAGGAATCGAACTTAATATGATCAGGTTGAAACATTCCGCCGAACACAGACATATACAAGGGTTCGTAACGAACTAGCGTGGCACTCCTCGTTTCAGCGTCCGTCTCAGCATTAGGTCCCCCCTCCCGCGTCGCCGTTTATTGTTAGTTACCTTAAGTATGGCGACTCACCGACTACGATGGCAATTGGGAAACCTTTGTCCGGATGAAGTGGTGATGATGGTAGAGCTCCCCGATTGTTTGTACTTATTGTTGGACACCCGAGGCCGAGGGTTGACGAGTTGCCCTGTAGGCTTCCCAGGGCCCAAGGGGCGTGGGGGCCAAGTCCAAGGCCGTCAACTCACCTGGAACAAACGGCCCCTAGGGTTCCCAGCCCTGAGACTCATCCCCCTGGGCCCCTATGCTGCCCCTAGTTCAGCCCTATCACTACTCGAAAACCAGCAACTCAATCACCTCGTTTCAAAAGCCCTCTGCCACTCGTGCAACCCCAAACCTGATGAGAATCCTTCGGCGCTTGAAAGGAATGATGAAAAGGCCCCCGCCATAGCGACCTAACAGATAATGAAACTCCCTCTAAGAAGTCCTCCTGCTTATGCATGTTTTCCAGGCTTGCTGTGTATCCTCGCCGGTAATTCTATACTCTCTCTTCCAGGAAACCCATTCAGCGTCCCGTCGTCTGTTATCCGCATGTTGATCAGCTGTTCTGGAGAGGTCAAGTCCTTTCCCCTCCCGAAGTGAGCTGGGCGTCTGGTGCAGGTTAAATTTTCAAGAATGTGCGATGCGTGAAAGACCTGTTGCTTCGCTGTGAAGAGTAAGATCTTGTTGTCCGCGGCGATTGCCACTGTCTTTTGATCACGTCGAGCAGGACAAGTCTTGTCAAAATCGTTGCTGACCACGTGAGATGGCCTTGCCCATCCCTCCGAGCAGGAGTTGCACAATGGTGACAGGCCTTATTGCGACCCGCGGAGCAGTTTTGCCAAGTGTCGCTTCAACAAGCGCGTAATGCTGATTGGCGATTGACTGCATTTTAGAGCAGCCTTCACGAAAGATCCTGCCTCGGATTCAATGCGAGGGGTAGGCTTGAGACAGAGCCTGATTTCAGGATGTGAAATGGACGGGAAAATGATTAGGAGAGCTTGTATACAAAAGAACGGTCCTCAACAAAAATGCGTCAAGTCACCAAATTGCCATTCTATCTCCTTCAACTTGACTTGATCTCCATACCCTCGCTACCAACCAAAGATCACAGTACTACCCCGAACAATGAAGTTTCTCTCCCTTCTCATCCCCATCTGCCTCGCCCTTCCCTCAAATGCCCTCTTCATCATCCTCCCCCTCTACCTCTACCCAGGCGACAACGGCACCGCCTGGAACAGCGTCACCAGCACAATCGAAGCCTATCCCGAAGCACAATGGCGAATCGTCGTCAACCCCAACAGCGGACCCGGCACCACCAGCTACCCCTCCGACCCGAACATAATCGCCGGCATCGCCAAGCTAAACACCTACCCCAACGTCCAAACCGTCGGCTACGTCGACACGGCCCACGGCTCCAAAAGCATCGCCGCCGTCAACGCCGAAACCTCCGTCTACGCCAGCTGGGCCGCCTACAGCGCCGCCGACATCGCCATCGGCGGCATCTACTTCGACGACGTCAGCAGCTCCCCAACCAACACCACATACGCCTACTACTCCGCCGTCGCCGCCCACGCGCGATCGAGCTTCCCCTCATCCGCCCGCGTATTCTTCAACCCGGGCTACCGCGCCCCGACGCAGCTGTTCGCCTACGCGGACACGATTGTCGAGTTTGAGGATTCCCTGGCCAACTACGAGAGCGAGGGCATCATCGAGCAGATTCCGGCGGGGGTCCGCGGGCAGAGCGCGCTGCAGATTTACGAGACGGCGGACGGGGTTGATGTGGCGGGGCTGATGGGGACGATGGCGGGGGCGGGGATCGAGGGGGTGTATTTTGGGGAGGATTGCTGTTATAAGGTTTATAGTGAGACGTTGCTAAGGGAAATGGCCGGGGCGGTCTGAGGGGGCGAGGGGTGGTGGGTCCTGTGCCTGGGGTGGATCTGATGGCCGAGGGTTTCTATTGGCGTTTGTGGGCTGTGCAGCTGTCTTGTATATCGGCGCGCTCCCGGGAGGAGACTGCGTCTGCGGATGGCTGAAGGCAGGTTCCAAGTCTTGCACGCATTAATCCTTGTCTGGTATGGAAAGCCTATTCGCTCTCGTCAATATGCACAAAAATGCGCCAGAAATGAGAAGTTGACAAGAGCGCATGGTAAGCCTTGTATTTCGAGAGCAAATGGTATCCTATCCTCTGGGAACAACATCTCGGCAGAAGATTAAGTATAACTGTCTTCACACTATCACAATTTTTTTAAGATGAACCTTCACGACATACTTTTTGGTTATAATCATCTAAACCTCTTTAACAAAACCAAATTCAAGTCTTAACATCTTCTCATAAATCATCTCCTCATTGAGTCATAATCACTTTCAGTAAAAGAAGGGACGTTTTGATCCTCGGTCGGAACCCCTGAATTCTGAATCCTGCCAGGGGGTAGGATAGACGCTACGAGCAACATTCCAGGCGCTTTGCTAGAAGGTGATTTCGAATCCACAATCTTGCTGCGGGCTTGCCGAGATCATCAACGGAGGTCCGTGGAGGAAGGGATCAACTGCAGGCGCTCACTGGCGGAGGGGAGCTTGAGTGATGGGTCGTGCAAGCGTAATCAATCTGATTCCGTCGAAGGAGAGCGGACGGGCGATGGAAGGTTCGGAGAGGTGGTGATGGAGGCGTTGGCTTGAATTGAACTCAGCTTAAGTGGACAGAGTGTATATCTCGATGGAAGCAAATACGGATGTGATTCCTTTACTGCGGAGATATAGAGTAGATCACTTCTGTCATGTTCGACCTTAGTCTTGGCTTCATATACTGTCTATCAGTTGCTCGTTAAGTATAGAGGTCCAGATACCGCAACCCATGAGGTTTCCAGGTGTGGCGGGATCACATGAAGAGAGTTGGACTGTGAGTACATACATAGCAATGAAGGATGGGTTCACGGTAGCGCCAGCCAAAAAGAGACCTCCTGTCCCATCTGGCAAAAGGGGGATCGGCTCCCAGCCCGCTATTTGGCAAGATGTGCGTGTGGCTATGCTGTGCACCTTCGTTGTGGGCAGAAGAGCTACAATGGGTGCACTGATACTTTGGGTATGCGATGCTGCTGCCTGAGCTGGTGGCTATCACGAATGGCCTACTGCGTTTTCGAGTGCTTCACATGGGAGAGGAGATGATGAAGTGGGGTGGTAGTGCGGCGAGTCTTGAATGGGTGGGGTGTTTGAACGTAGTTATGTACAAGTTGAACGTTGCCGACGAAATGTTCAAAGGAGAGATAATATATATACCTGGACGAATCTTTCGAGTTTCTCGTTCCGCGCAGATATCGCATGACTCTCTCCGTCTCGGTTCTCGAAACGAAAGTCTCAGTACCCGCCATCGTGCAACGTCTGGTCGGCGGCGCTCTGCAAATCCTTCTCACACCCAGTCGTCATCCACCAGCTATCGACATAGTTCACCTTGGGCTGGCCCGGCGTGTCGTAATCGAACCACTGGATGTGGCCCTCGCTCATGGTGGGCCCCTCGACCCGGGGCGCGAACCCGGGGCGCGGGGGCGCATTCACGTACCAGACGTTTTGGAAGGTGGCGGTGCCTTTGGCGCCGAGCCCGTACTGCGAGAGGCCGCCGTTGGAGGTGAAGCCGTTGATGTGGAGGTTGCCGTTGTTTTCGCTGCCGATGGTGTTGCCCATGCCGATGCCGGTTTGCATGGTCAGTGTGTAGCCGACTAAGGAGGAAAGTGTCAGTGGTTTGTTGATGGGGTTTGGAGGTTGATGGATGGAGGCGGAGCGGGTCCGGGGGAGGGTTTACCTTTGAGAGCGACTTGTGCGGTCCCGATCTTCATGGTCCAGGTACGCTTGCTGTCGAGGTTGTCGAAGTTCCAGTCGCTGGCGAACCAGAAGTTGATTCCTCCGGGGCGAACGAAATGATTGGGGTTCGAAGCGTCCATCACGGCCATGTTTTGATGGTCGGCATGACGCCAGGTGGTGAGATTGTATCCCTCCTCGACGACGCAAGTCACGGTGGCAGAGCCGCCGCCGAGGTCATCAATGGCTGTGATTTTGGCTTGGGTCCAGATCTCACCAGCATCGAACCAGAGAGTTCCACCGTAGATGGTCAGATCTTCGCACTGGTTGATATAGATGGCCTGGCAGGTGCCGGCGACGAGGAATGTGACATCGCGCATATCAATGGTCCAATGCTCGGTGAGACCCATCATGAAGGAGAAGACGACCCCGTCGTTGCAGTCAATATCGTAGACGCCGGGAGCGACCTTGAGCCATTTGGAAACGGGACTTGACTTTGCCTGCTCGCCCATCCAGGTCCCGAAGGCTTTACCGGATATCGTTCTGCTCGGTGGAGTGTAGATCTTGACGTCCGCAGGAACGGCTACTTTCGAGACCGGAGCCGACAGGTGAGAGCCGTCGATCGGGATTCCTGCTTCGTGGGCCTCATTGGTGGTGATTATTCCCTTAGTACCAGGTGAGGAGCTTTTGGTCGAGCCAGCGGGCACGTCATCCTTGCCCGCGATGGTAACTGTAGAATCGGATTCAGCTCTGGATGATGTGTTAGCAAAGTCCAAAGTTGACGATGTGGGAATGGCTGAAACGGCAATGAAATCTGCGTACCCTGTCGCCCAGTCTGCTTCGCAGCTGTCGTCGCGCTCCTCGATGGGCGCAGCCCATGCTGTGGCGGAAAAGACGAGAGCTAGAAGTAGAAGGTTCTTCATACTGCCAGCAGGTTGCTTTGATGGTCTAGGACGTAAATCGTCTGGATTGAAACGAAGGAAGCCAATTTCTGCGGTCTGTACTCAAAGGAAGGTGGTGGGAACTAGCCCGGGGAATAAAGCAATATACCAAAAGAGTGAGCGCGCAAAGCCAGGACAGAGATTTCTGCTCTGGAGGAGAAGAGAAGAAAGGAAGGCAGAGGACAACAAAGAGAGCAGCGATGATATACATGCATAAGGTCATAGTGGGACAGGGCACATTGAAATGACGGGAACATGAAGTCCGGTGTTTATCGTGTTTCAACTTGGATCTTCGGGCGGCTAGTGAGAGTATCGGGATGTTTTGTGCATATTCCAACAGTCCATACACTAAACGGAGAGACATTTTACAATGTACTTGGTATATGGAATGCACGATGGCAGATGTTGTGAAGCTTTTATATGCGAAGGTGCAGCATGGCCAGGTCATGGCTTCACCTTGAGCTGAGCACGCCGAGTATACGTACAGAGTTGGAGAAGCATGAATCCGTACTGGCCTTCCTTTCCCGCACTTCCCGTGCCGTGTACGATCCGTCAATCTCCTCTTCTCAAATGTGGGTCCCTGGAGGCCGTTGATCTACAATCAATTGATGCTCTCGAAATGCTCTCGAAATGCTCTCTGCTTGCATCTCAGTGCCTCGGCATGTCTGGAATGAATTGTTCCCTGCAGATTGTGAGCGATGAAGTGATTGTGCTCATCCATGGCCGCATGTGAGTGTGTGAGAAAAAGGAAACCAATTTGGATGATTTCGTCCGCGAAGGCATTAGAGAATGCTGATAGATGCTTGGAAAGGCTATCAAAGTGTACACTGAGGAAGAAAGAGAGAGAGAGTCGGCATGTGTACTCAAACTGGGTTTTAATTTTGTGACACTTACTCTAGCCTATTCGGGAGAAGCGCGCCATTTTCTCCTTCCTCGTTCTGATTCTTCAGTTTCAGTCTTTTGCATCAGAACCCTATGACCGGACGATATAGTCACACAGACCTCGCTCCAGATCAGATTCCTAGTCTGAGTCCGAGCCCTTGCAATCAACATGCACCTTCAATCGCTCATGCAACTCATCTCTCATTATTCCATCTAGCTACGTACGCTATGCTATCACAATGCCATGTCCTGTAATGCACGCCTGATGCTTTTCGTAAACATGCTCATTTTTAGCTGTGTAAGGTCTGGCCCCGCTCCTTGACCATTAATTCATGCACGACCTACACACTCCACACCCTTGGAAAAGACACCAGTCTCATACCCTCTCAAAGAAATAGACATAGGCGAATTTCTTCATCTCGTCCACATCTCCCTGCGCTTTGACGACCTTTTCGTCGTTGAATAGGACCCAGGATTCCCCTCCACCTTCTTTACCGGGGATTGGTTTGCGTGTAAAGGCCACATAGTGTCTGTAAATAATCCGTGGTTAGCTACGGCTTTCCTTGCTTGTGAAACTTTGGGTGCTGGAGAAGAGAAAGCAAGAGGCAACTCACCCAGCATGGATACTCGCCCCCTTATGGCAGACAATGCTCTGCAAGCGTATATTCGCGGGCAGATCCGCATTGCCAGCCATTAACTTTTCCCCTGTTGGGGCGGGGCCATCCATCGCCGTATCATCTCCACCGAAATCACCCTGATCATCTGAATGACTGAATACCCAGTCCACCGCTCTCGCAATATCTCCGCCTGTTTCTTTCAGCGCCTTGCGTGCCTGTGGCGCCCCGATCCCCATAGCCCCCAGCGTTTCAATACTCTCTGGGCTGATGCCCGTAGAAGCCCCAACCCCACTCCCTGCAGCATTTAGGTTGAGGGGTTCGTCGATGTCCGGATCTTCCATGTGTGCAAACAGCCAATGCATGGCTGTCTCCGAGTCAGCGTTGCCGGTGGCATGCAGCGCTTTCTCGCATCGCACTCGTGGGAAGCCCATTCCTTCAAGTTCAGAAAGTGCAGGTTCAACGGGAGTGAATGCTGGCGCGCTGGTAGCTGTTGCATCTTCAGGTAGAAGTTCTTCGTGGTCTTGAGGTCCTGGAGATTTGTATTCGCCTAGATCGAAAGGCTGATCGCCGACCACCACAGGCACATCGAGCTTCGTCGGTACCCAGTTGACAAGTTCGAATCGGCGGGCATTGACTGCAAGGGTTGTCGGGAAAGTTTTGAATAGCGAGCGTTTGGTGAAACCATCCTTACTACCACACGACGGGCATGTAAGCTCTACGACTTCGGGAGAGGTAAAGGTATCTAGACACTCCTTGAGGCTGACAGGTTCAAATTCGTCCTTTGGCTTTTCGCTATCTGTAGCGCTATTGGCGATTACAAGCTTTCGTCTTACAGGTACCGGGATGGAAATGTTGTCCTGCTCGTCCGTTCGATATCGGACCTTTTTGCAAGACAGGCATTGCAGTCGCTGCTCCATGACAAAGCGAAAAGACTGGACAGGGTCCTGAAGGGGCGTAGCGTGCGAGGAGCGAGTAATGAGCTTGAGGAGATGAAGGAGGAGCTCGAAAGCATCTTGTTGGCGCATAGTGGAGAATTCCTCGTGGCCACGTCCAACAAGGTGTTTGAGCATGGCAGGCGCAAGACCCTTCTGATTAGGAATTTCGGGAGAGTATTCAGAAGCAACAACATCTGCGTCTGGATGGGAATACCGACCTGACAGGAGGCCATCGGCTAGTTTTCTCAATTGAGTCTCCAAATCTTCTGCAGGAGCTTGCGTGACTGGTGGAGGATCTTGCGGGTGGTAGTAACGATTTTGAAAACTGGGCATGGTGAAAAGACATTGTAATATGCTGGCTAGATAACAGCTGTTACCAAGATTCTTCAGACCAGTGAAACCGCCACCAAACAATGGGCTAAGCTCTTTGCCATCTTCAGTAGTCATCGCAAAGTCCCATTTGAGATTCTGCTCGATTTGCATCTCAGTAAGACTCTTTTCGGTCTTCTCTCGCTCAGCGATGTTGATTCCCCAGTGAGCAAGGTGCTTGGCAAGCTCCGGATCTGTACGCTCCTCGTCGCACGCATAGCAGTAAATGTCTGCAGTTCCTTCCGGCGTGATAGATCCCAGCTTGACTGCTACGATGTGAGAAGCCAGCTCCGTGTGCTTGAGACCATGACCGTTTCCGCCTACGCCTCCATACTGAGCGCGACCGCAGCCTAAATTCCCACATTGAAGACACAACCACAAGTTCTCGTTCAAGTCACACATGGAACAATGCCCTAGATCTGAGATACCTATCAGCACTGGGACAAATTATCATCCCCTTTGACGTACCCTGAGAATCGATCTTCCGAGACTCCTCTTGTTCCAGACATAACGTATGTTCACAGGCCGTATATTCTTGCTCCCACGCCTGTACTTCTGCCTGTCGTGCGAACGTATTGGCTTTGAGAACACCATCTATTACTCCTGGCAGCTTTTCACTTGTTTTGTCCACATCTTTTACCCCGCATTCGTAGCATTCGACAGAAACGTTGGTGTCGTAACGGTCCTCCTCTGTTTCTGCTGCTATTGCGAGCTTCGAGATCTTCTGAGGTGGCTCATCGCGTTTGACCTTTTTCCTCGTTCTCTTTATGTTCAGAACCAATGGATGCTTTGAACTCTGACTATGTAGCTGGGCATGGTTTCTCTCTCCCGTGCATCCTCCGTTGAAGCAGAACAAGCAGATATTCAATCCTGTTGGATCATCCTAGGCACGTCAGACAAGGCTGTATGACCAAAGTGTGGGTCTTGGGACCATACTATGGAGTCAAAGCACTGCGTACAATCCTCTCTGTAGACTGACTGAGCAGCCGTAGGAGGGTGAAGCTCTGGAATTTGTCAGTACCAAGCCCGACGACCATGACAACGGGGTATTAAACCAGCTGCGTCCAGGTGCTTGCAGGCCATTGTCGTGCAACCTTTGAGGAAGGAATGGGATATGGTAGGCCACTAAGATTTCAGTCTCACGAGTAGATAGGTAGGAAAGCGATATGCATTTTGTTAGAAGACGATGGTCGCCCTTCGTACCTGCCTGTTTACTTCATTTCGCCCTCACGCCAAGCCATCATCCCGCCGGCGAAACACTTTTGCCGGTCTTGGCACCCAAGATATCCGGGGCTAGTACTAAAACGTTGCTTAGCTTTACGATTTCAATCCGCGCCATTCATCTTCCTTTACAACATACTTGCAGCTATGCTGTATTATGGAATGAGACATTCTCACACCACCCCTAGACGTCCAAATGGTCTCGTAGGGCAACTCGGTCTGCAGATGTGCTGTACACTAAAGTACAGGCTGAGTTCGAATTCCCATAGGATTCGAAGCCAAATTAGTATGCATGCTTTCCAAACATGCAGTATCGAATGAGAACATGAGCACCTATGTTGTAGACCGCTTACACTTTTTTCGAGCCCGGAGTTCGGCACAGTCTCTGCTTAACGCCGAAAGACAAATTAGATAACAAAGATAATCGAGGATGTTGATAAAGGCGACTGGACTACCTTTTCTTGCACTCTCATCTAGTGATGCTTACAATGCCGCGCGTGGCCAAATCACAGGCGGACGTCCATCGGCTTCTCCGAGTCTCTCAACTTCTCACCCAAAACATCCAAATCGTGACCCAAGAATGGGCCCAAGAACAAGAACCTGGCGCCAGCAATGATGGAGCATCCCCACACACATTGCCGAGCCGGCGTCTTTACGAAGCCCAACGCACTCTTCTCGCCCTTACAGGCACACTGACGGAATTGGTCGCGGAGCCTAGCCTACGCATAATGGAAGTGGGCTGTCAATACTGGGAAAGTCGAGCATTATTCATCGCCTGCGAGCGGCGAATCCATAATTTACTTGCTGCCCCCGAGGTCGACGGCTCAGTTGGCGTGTCGGCCCAGCAACTCAGTGACATGACGGGCATCGAGCATTTGAAGCTCGGTCGTATTCTTCGAGCCTTGTGCTCCAATCACATTTTCAGGGAGATCTCTCCGGATTGTTTTGCGAACAATGTCATTTCTGCCACTTTGGTCAACAATGAGCCTTTACGTGCCTATGTCATGATGTTTAATCTCGACGTTTACAGTGCAAGCGAGTATGTACCCAAAGCGCTGCTAGACAAGGTCAAAGGACCGAGCTACAAGGTCGACGAGACTGCTTGGCAAGATGCTTTGAAGACGAACAAGAGCCGATGGGATTGGCTAGAAGAAAAGCTTCCGTTGAACGATATGTCAACCGCAGGAGCCAATTATCCCGGTGTTCCTCAGCCCGAGGAGTTCGTGAAGGCTATGAATGTGAAGGAGCAGGTATCTATTAATAGGCCCGAACATCAAATATTCAGCCTTGCAATGGTGGGTGGTGGAAGGGTTCACGGAGCGGCTCATCCATACGGTCAGTCTAATTGAGTGGAGGCATCATCTTCTGTCCTGCCATGGGCTGGGGACAGATTATGTGCCGCAAATTTCAAGTCAAGGCGAAGCCTTTATACAAACGCTCACGATACGACCAGATTATCCCTGGTCTGAGCTGAACAGCGCGACAATTGTGGATGTTGGTGGCGGCGTCGGTAAGTCTCTCGGCAACTTTTGATTAGGAGAAACCTGCGTATGCCTGTGCGTGCGTGCGTGTGTATGTGTATTTGTTTGTGAAAGAGAAACAGACACTGAACAGTTTCTATCGACGCCCTCTGAGCGATCTATAGTCGCTCATTGTTCATCGAATACTTCACTGACTGCTGGACCTCTCTTCTCCAAAAGGTGGATTCCTTATCCAGCTCTCACACCTCTACCCTTCGCTCAAATTTGTCCTTCAAGACCGGGGTCCCGTCCTCAAAATGGCCCAGAGTGAAGTCTGGCCTCAAGAAAACAACCTCGCCTTATCTCAAAAACGTGTCAAGTTCATGGAGCACGATTTTTTCCAGCCAAACCCTGTCCACGGCGCCGAGGTCTACTGGCTTCGTTCTATCCTGTGAGTAATAAAGACGAACGATGACAGTAATAGCAGGTGCTCGCACACATGAAAGAATCCTCCTCCTCCTCCTCCTCCTCCTCTTCTTCTTCTCGTCTTGTCCTGCTGACCTGAGATTAATCTCGTTCTTCAGCCACGATTGGTCCGACGAATACTGTATTCAAATCCTCAGCAATATCGCCTCGGTGATGTCCCCCGAGACTTCTCGCATTCTAATTTGCGATCAACTCATGATCTCCACGCTACCGAGCCCAGATCCCACGATTCCGTCGGCTCCGTCGCCCTTGGCCGCCAACTACGGCGTCAGCGTCCGCTATAGTCACCAACGGGATCTTTGCATGATGGGTATCATCAACGGGATCGAACGGACGCCGGATCAATTGAAGGCGATTGTTGAGAAGAGTGGGTTGAGGATCGAGAGGGTGTGGGAATGTCGGAGTCAGGTGCCGATTGTGGAGGTGAGGCTTGCTGCTGGGGATGAGAGTCAAAAAAGGGAATGACCATCGCGGGAACAAGTTGCATAATACATTCTGAGCGAGAATTGAAGGGTTTCCAAGCTGAAAATCGACGTATGCATTTCCCGGCCGCTGATCAGAAATGAACGTCGTCATTGAAGAACAATTGAGTATTTACGCGCTGCACTGAATGAGTGGCTAGGTCGGGTACTCTAGCTCAATGACTGGGACTATTCTTGTTCCTCAATCAAACAATTTAGAAACGAGGCTATGCTCCAGCCACATGAGGAACCTAGAACGAGGTAGACTTCGTGTCAAACCTATCATCTAAGTGCCTTCTGCCCAAACTCCCAAACTTTAGTCGCTAGGCTCTCAGTCTAAAACAGATGCGAGTGCCTAGCCGACCACTTTTACGTTTTGATGTCCACTGCACCGCAATCCTTCCCTCCTGGTAGGGGGCTGGTAGAGCTAAGTCATTCTCTGTTACCAGATGCACGCACGGCAGGGCGGTATACGGATCGTTTCCGAGCACGGTAGAGGGGAGGCCTCGTAGCGCTTCCCGTCCGGTCCCGTCGTCTACGTCGTTGAAGAAGTATCGACACCATCCTTTGTCAATGCCAGGCGGTTGAGTCAGAGGCTACAACGACGGGTAGGTTTCCGTCCGCGAAAAAGACCCAACTATGATAGCTTACATTGACTAAAACCCGCCCGAAGATAATCGAGTTGGTAGCGCTGTACGCCCGAGGTACTTGGGGCTGTACGCGGGGAACGCGGAGACTATTTGTAGAATACATCATGCAGGTCAAAAGCATGCCCACTACCTCATAGGCCAAATGTCTAAGGCTGATCTAAAACTACCAGGCTATGTCTTGATAGCTTCATATGATTAGCCTGTCATGTTGGTCAATTGTTCAGGCTTTTAAGAGAACCATGCGAATTAAAAGGCTCGTATGCGCTAGTGATCTCAACCAATATCCGGATGACTGCATATGCACCTACAGAAAGCAGCAACTATAGGCGACCATCGTCTATTTCTCTTACTAAATCATACTTAACCATGTTGGCCGCTGCATTTTCGATCATCTCGTGTTTTTGGTGACTACTTTTCTATATACCAATTACTCCTTCACTGTCGTTACTATTGGCCACACGATGCTTCCCTCGCTTCTAACTATATTCTTCATTTTGCTGCACACGTTTAAGTTTGCACACGCATCATCAGGTAAGATCTCCAGTAGAGCTTCAGCCTTAACAATTCGTCTTACCGCTTTCAGCTGCTGTCAATGGCTCGGCGTCAGGCACAAAAGCTTTGGGTATAGCAAATAGTTCTGCAAGCATTACCTCGCCTCCTATTTCAACAATCACGGGAATGAACAGCTGTCTACCGTGTCTTGTGGGCGCATTGGACGTCGACGGCGAAATGTTATCTCAGGTTTTCTGGTACACCTCTACGATCAGTCTATCATTAGATACGATCTCGGTATTCTTGTCAGAGTACAGTAACACTACAATCACCAGCAGCAGTACTATCTACGGCAACATTTCCTCCCTAAGTGCCAGTATATCATCTCAGGTGCAATTAGCCCAGTCAGATTCCCCTCAATTTATAGGAGGCGGATATCAAGTCTTCGGCCAGTATAGGCTCGCAAATGGTACCAACGGAGTAGTTCCAGATGGAGTGACTAGTTCTGCCTACCCAACGCCATACATCGCCATTACGGGGTTCACCATTATCACTAATCTGCCTTCCGCTGGCTGCCCTTTGGATTTATCAACAATACTGTCCCAAGTGCCCTCTTCTCTTATGGCTCACATGGCAGTACCCGAGGGTCTCGGCATGCTCACAGTCCATTTGAAATCAACATTCTATTCACCTCTTCCACTATCCGCGACATCCGGCGGCTTTGGATTCTTCAATCTCGATACTGAGTCATTTTCTGCATTCCTTGCGTCAAACACCTCTTTGATCAGCGAAATACCGTACCTCACATCATGCAGCTATATGGCTACTGGCATTGGTCCGCCGGCCCTACAGATTCCGGCCACAGCGCTTACAACCACGGTGAAAACTACAGTCAAAGAGAACCGTCCATATACTACAAAAGGTCCAGCACCTGGCAGTCCAATAAAGACTTCTATCCCACCGCAGACAACGCCACTACCTCAAGGGAGCAACGAAGGATCACCTGATCAAATCTCTCCCGCCTCTTCCACTCAAAGTCCTCCTGTAGAAGGCGCTCCCAGCCAAGGCTCTTCCCAAAGCCCTTCCGACCAAGGTTCTCAAATCCCGAACCTTAACCCAGATAAAGACTCTCCAAACCAAAGCACTTCCAACGTCGGCACTGCAGACAGTTCAAACCCGCAAGACGCTGATTCATCTGCGCAAGAGGGTGGCAGTAATGACCCTATCGATCAAGGTTCCGGTACAGCGAATAGCATTCCAGGATCTGGGAATCAAGGTACTCCTGATCAAGCCCCCAATAACCCACAGATAGCCTCCACAGCAAAGGCTGTAGCCGCTCCAGCAATATCCTACGCGGGGACTACCATCCAACCAAACGCAGCTTCACAGTACAATTTTCCTGGAATCGGCACGGTCAGTCCCGGTGGCCCTGGAGTAACGACAAACGGCATCGTCTATTCCCTCGCACCTTCAGCTACTGCAATGATAAGCAACGGTATCACTATCCCCATCACTCCCGTCGCGGACGCACCTACAGCATCACCCCAATCAGGTATTTTCTCGTTCCAGGGAACACCATACACTGCCGATGCCTCCTCGCGATTCGTCATTGCTGGACAGACGGTAGCACCAGCCGGTCCAGCAATAACGGTATCCGGGACACCAATCAAGATCGCTCCCGGCGTCACCGCAGCCGTCATAGGCACTCAGACTGTTCCCATTGTTTATAGTCATGCGGTTAATATGCCCACTATTGCACCAGTCTTCACATTTGCGGGGTCAACGTACACGGCTGGCAGTTCCTCCGCTTTCGTGATTGACGGCCAGACTTTGAGGCCTGGTGCCGGTATCGAAGTGCAAGGGACTAAAATCTCGTATCCTTCGGGTGGCGCTGAGATCTTAGTTGGTACCAGTACTCAACCATTATCCTTTGCTACAGTTGAGCCGTCTGCACTTGCTCCTGCATTTGCATTTGACGGAAGCACGTATACGGCTGATTCGTCCTCACGTTTCGTCATCGATGGGCAGACACTTGCACCCGGCAGTGTTATTACCGTCTCCGGCACCCCGATCTCATATGCTGCAGGCGCATCCGCGGTCGTAATTGGTACTAGTACGGAAGCACTTTCCTATGCTAAGATCACTCCCTCGGCTGCCATAATCACCTTCGACGGAAGTACCTTTACTGCAGACGCATCTTCCGATTTCGTCATAAACGGGCAGACTCTCACGCCAAATGGCATCATCACTGTCTCAGGTACCCCCATCTCATACGCTGCCGCCGCGTCCGCAGTCGTCATCGGCACCAGCACGGAACCACTCTCTTATGCAACGGCCGCACCCTCAGCTGCCGTAATCACCTTTGACGGAAGCACCTACACGGCGGACTCTTCTTCCGATTTTGTCATAAAAGGTCAGACGCTTGCACCTGGAGATGTCATCACTGTTTCCGGCACGCCTATCTCCTACGCAACTGACGGTACGGATGTGGTCATTGGCACGAGTACGGAAGCTGTGGGCATTGGCGGGCTGATTATGAGTGGTTTTGGCGGCGGTGGCGGCGGTGGTGGTGCAGCAAATACAGGCGTAGCTACGTTTACGGGCAGTGCGGTAGGAGGGAGCAAGTGCTCAGGTGTGATGCTCGGTGCTGCAGTTGCAGTGTCGTCCTATTGGGCATTATTGTAGAGATTTTTCCGTTGTAGCTTCCAATCTTCGCTACAAGACGAGCGTACATGAAGGGTCCCTCCATCAGCCCTGACTTTAACCTCGATGCCGCTGTCATGCCTAGTGTGTCGATTTCGAACGCTCCTTCTCACGGGAGCTTCAGCCCGACGTGACAGTAGATTCGCCCAAGGAGCAAACGTTACGTCATGATTTCTTGGTTGTTCGATTGTACGGGAGAAGCCCTCAACATCGATCGAGTGATGAATACATGGAATCGAAATATCGCTAGCTCTAGCCTCGCTATGGGTCCGAGATGCAGCACTGGGTATGGGCTCGATAGCCTTACTTTCCAAGGAGAGGGATCCTCGCGGTTAAAATGTCAATGATTCCAGTTGCAGTAGAACTGTCATGACTCTCATGGCGGTCTCTACTACTACGGGGAATAAAAAACTCTTCGTATGAAACTCATCGAAATTCGGCCGACGGGCACGACTTTCTGGGGAGACGGAGGGAGAGGTAGTGGTGGAGCTGCAAGGGGTATATCTGCTGGTCCACTATACTATACTGGATCTCGTGGGCTCGACGCGGTCTCGGTTCTTAAAAAAGTGAGGGTACTCTCGAGGTCATGGCAACAGCCTTGTGTGTCCGAGCCTCGTGAAGTGTCAATTCTTGTTTACCATTCACGTAGCTAGATTGCCTCGTCATATTTGCCTCTGGCTCTGTATAAGAACGATACTGTGATTGCTTCACCATGACACTCGGAAATCATACGTGGTCATTTGCTCTCTCTTTCCAAACCCAGGCACCTCTGTACGATCTCCACCAATTCCTCTTTCCTACTCAGGAACGGCGAGTGCCCTCCGGCAATCCTGATGACTTGCCAGCTTGGCCTCTTTACCTTTGCCACCATACCCTCTAGCATGGGAAGCATGGGATCATCCGTACAGAGTATGCAGGTGGTGGGTACGTCCAGATCGTAGCACACGGGAGCCACATCAATGGACGTCTTGTCGGCCGATTTGGGGACCAGCAAAGAGTTCCAGTATTTTGCTTCCTCGAGAGGAAGGTCGTTGTAGAAGACTGGTATTGTGTTGGTGGGATAAAGGAGTCCATCCTGTAATGACAAAAAAACCTGTTATGTTTCCTTCATGAAAAGCATGTGTGGAGTCTCACCTTGAAAACAGCCCAATTTGGTGCCTTTCCACCCTCCAGAGCCTCGGCCATCCTTCGCCCTTGCTCTACTAGCAGCGCAGTAATGAACAAGACATGGACTATACCACCTGACTTACCTTCCGCCTTGCGTTTGCTCCGCTCCAGCCCACAGACAGTCTGGCATCCTGGCACACCCCCGTACGAATGGACCGCCAGCAGTACCTCTTTGCCTTCCTCCTCGACAAGTCTCTCAAGCACGGATCGAATAGCGTACACGTCGTCGCGATATGAGCATGTAGTTGCTCGGGAGGTCGTGGGAAGTGAAACGGTGACGGTAGGGAAAGATGCTCTGTTGAGGAGGGAGCTGATAGGCTGGAAGTGGGCTTCGACGTGGAACGCACCGGGGACGAACACAATGGTTGGCCTGGGGTGGTGGGCCTCGGATGCATCCATGAAACCTACTGGCTTTCTTCCTGTTACTACCTGCTAAGCTCGTCACGGTTCCCGGAGAAACCTTTGGTGTCAAGTGCGTTGACTGCAAATTCCTATGCCGCGCAGGGCTGGCAACGGACCAACTAACTGTTCCACCAACAATTAAAGCAGTTGGTTGACAGTGCAGTTTGAGATTTGATAATTAACAGTTAGTGTGATTTTAAACCAAAAACCAATTGACCTTATCGATAATTATGGTTGGCACGTTGGGGCAACTTGAGACGAGATCCTACGCGGGCGTGCACCTGCCTTTTGTGATCTTGCGGCAACTTGACGCGGGCTGCATATATCTCAGGCACGCGCTAATCGATGGTCTGAAAAATCTCAGCCGTCTCAATAGACATTATGATTACACATTGTATCTAACTTTGAGTACTGGGCTGGGCCCGGCCTGGCACAAAATACCAGACTGAGGGACTACAGCCTCGATAAGTAGCGAAAGGTCCGGGTCAACAGGCGCCCTGTACAGTAATATTTTCCCGACTAGGACTTTCGGACATCTTAGCTTCAACGTAAGCCGACAGAGATATGCTGACCAGAATCATCTCGTATCTTCGCAAGGACCCCAGTCTCAACTTGGGTGCATCATTATTGAATTCCCTTAATTGAAGATAGCGTAAGCATACGCTTGAGCTTGGGCTGAAATATAGAAGAGCTCATCGTCTCTAGAGCAGCCGCAGATGATGACCTTGGGGAAGATGGTCCGGTGACTTGAGCAGGCGATGCTGGCGGCGAGTGAAATGGTACACTTCGACTCGACTGCCCCACAGCCTTTCGAGGGAACTCTTTTGAAAGTTCTTCCGTGCAGGAGGAGCAAAAGTATTTATCGCCCAAAGTCCTATCGGTCGCGATAGTCTTGACAATGTCGTCGACTAATGGACGATCGTCAGGCTTGCGGCTGATCATCCTCGTAGCGAGGGGGAACAATGCCCTGAACTCGGCGGCTGTAGCAAGTTCCTGCTTTTGCTGGGCCCAAGTGCCCAATCCGGCAATATTGTGGGAAAACGTCAGCTTCTCGTCCTCATTGTCATTGTTGATCTTCTTCAATGGTAATTCCTCCTTCATCAGTCGCGCGAGCAGCTCAAAGAAGATGCAGCCCAACGAGAAGATATCAGCACTTCTTCCGTGGGATTCCATTTCCTCTTGCTTGGTTTGAGGGTCCATCGCAGGTGCGAGTAGCACTTCGTCATCGTTTTCAGCGATTTCTACTAAATTTGTCGCAATGCTGGACCTTTTCTTGGATCTCCATTTCGCGTTCGCCGTCAAGATCTCTGGCGGCGCGTACCGCACTGAGTAAAGTTTCGTGCTTCTGGTTCGGCTATCGCCGGTCTCGCTGAAGTCATAAGCAAGGCCAAAGTCAGCCCAGAGAAACCTTGCGGTTTTGTTGTTCGCCCAAGCTTTCTCGTATAGTATGTTTGCTGGTTTGACGTCCTTGTGTCGAATCTCTCGTCCGTGGATATAGGCGAGGCCACGGCTTAGACATCCAAATGCTGTCAAAAACAAGGGGCGCAACCAGACACTGTCATTGCACCCCTCCATGCCACAGAATTTGTCTTTGTAGAATCTGTCTAGTAACTTCTGGAGATCGCTGGTTGCGGCCGGTTTCAACAGTATGCCATAGGCCTTTCCACGCCGGTAGGACTTGACAAATTGCACAACGTGTCTATGCCGCAGATCTCTTAGCCTCTCCGTCTCATCTTTTAGGTGTTTCTCTGCCGCGGCTGTGATCTTGTCTTCCAGAGCTATGATCTGCTGTTTTCGGGCGTAGAGGTCTCCTGAAAAGGAGTCGCGGACCCTGCTGACAGTCCCATAGGAGCCTTCCCTGTAGTCAATCTCGTGAACGAAAGGTAATGGTTCTTCATCATCGATTTCGAGGTGACCTCCCTCCTCCCATGTCCGAGGCACAGCGCGGTACTGCTCGGAGAAAAATGAGCTTGCATAGGGGATGTTCTGGCCCTTCAGCGTTGTCTCCAGCTGTTTCATTTCCAAAGGGAGGTCCTCGTCCACGAATTCGCTCTCCAGGAAGTCCTCAAACAAGCCTTTCCGCTTCATGCCTTTTGCAATGAGGTATATCTTAGCCATTTCTGGTAGCTTGGGCGGGGGCGAATAGTTTCCCGAAGTGTCCGCATCGTTCCAAGCCGTATATAGGTCTTCCAAGATAGATTTTGCCTTTGCAACGCGCTCGTTGTCATATATGAAACCGTCCGCTGGATCCGCCGCATTCCCAACCTTGCCATCAAGATATTTCCACTGTGGTATGTTCTCCCATAAAAGCTGCAGCGCTGAAGCTCGAAGGTGGTCCGGTTGCAACGTCGCAACGCGGTTCAGACGTTCGGAAAAACTGTCCTGGGTAATTGACGCGCTAGAAAGAACGTCTCGTTTTCTGCTCTCGCGGTCCACCTGCTTCGCCGACCTGACACTAATAACCTTGAGGACATTCTGTAGCTTGCTGATCGTGTCGCGCACATTCAACAATGCTTGGTTAAGAAGGCGCTCGAATTTAGTCCAGCTGAACCATGTTCGGTGTTGAAGGCGGGAGGTCAATGCGGTCTGTACGGCGTCAATATACTTTTGTAGGTCATTGAAAAGGCCTTGCGCCGTCTGGAGGATTTGGAGATTGTCGGTCTGCACGCCCTTGGAGAGTTCTTTGATCCATCCACGGAGGGCGCGCAGGCTGTCATTGACGCCCCCTATGACCTGCTCTAGGATTTTCTTCGTCGAAGGAGAGCGATGTGAAGCTCGCGCAAGCTCGGCGGTCTCTTTTAGTCGTCGAAGTCGTTTGATCTTTTCGTCGGCGAAGCTTCCGATCCCAAGGTCTGGCTGTCGTTGGGCTGCCATGCTTTCTCACACTTCATGATTGGCAAAATTGGCCAAATATACAGGCAACCATGGGACGGTCCAAGAAGCATAGCGACGCAAATTCGATGGAGGAAAATCAGCTCCAAATGAGCGCTTACACCGCTTGGCAAGGCTGGCGATCAGAAGCCTTTAGGAGTTGGGAAGGGGGCCTTGGGATTATGGGGCGCTGAAGATCAGGCGGGGGCTCATAGCCGAGCCTCATGCAGTCATGCGTCATGCTTATCTACAGCCCCCTTAAATCTCCAGGCGTCAAGCATTCTGTCTGACCTTTTCCCTCTTTCCAAAATATTTTTTCACTGCTGCGTTCTCTCTGTGTAGGTCAACTCCAGCCGCAAGCACTTTTCCAATCGTTCCATATGACCGATCCAGTCTCCGATTTATGCAGGACTATTGCAATCCTGAGCGATAAGACCAAAGCTCTGGAAGGTAGTCTCAGCTTCCGCAAGGGACTCGAAGGGATTAAGCAAGTCAAAATTGATGTGGAACTCAGTCACCAGAAACTCCAGTCATGGCAGGAGACTTGGTCGGGCCAAGTTCGAAGCCCAGACGGTAGGGCTTCTCAGTCGGATATAACATCCAAAGCTCTCTGGGGCGTGCAAGGATGGGAGAATATTCAGAGAATATTAGACACCATCAAGCACGCAAGCGAAAAGCTAGAAGCTGCCCTTCTGAAACTTCAGGAGAATGCCCCGCGAACCAGGTGGAAAGCAGCCGTGCGTGCTCTGCGATCCAAAAGCCTATCGCAACCTCACTCAAAAGATCAAGAACTCAAAGAGCTCGCCGCGGCATTGAATAAAACCGTAGATGAATTGTGGTTGTATACTGAAACTGTCTTCGACTCGCTTCATGGCGTCATGTCTCAAGACTTACAATCTCCGCCTAGAGATATACTTTTGCAATCAGCTCTTCAGTCAAGGGCGGAATCATTGGATACTTACTGGCTCTGTGCAAAATATTCGCTGGACTGGAGCCTTGAAATGAACTTACTCGATGCTAGTACAATGCCTATCAGTTCTTTGTACGACCAGGCCAGCTCTTCTCTGCATCCGTCCTATCACCTGTTCACCCAGACGGGAGATGACACCACCAAATTACACAAATTCATTTTGGAAAACGTTCCTCGGGAAGTCCTCTCTCTCGAGCAGGCAGGCGATGTCATGCAGCCTGACGAACCCGAGCTTCAGAGACCCAACTCTTCTCTACGTAAATTCTCTCAGGAGCTTGTCCTAAAATTCGTTACTCCGACTGTACAGCATAAATTAACCATCGAAAATGTTCCTGAAGGAGGTCATGGTTTCGAACCGAAAAATAGAGTCATTGAGCCTAAACCGTCACAGCCTCAAATGTCCACGGTGCAGAAATTGAGGCCTAATCCTCGAGATAGTGCACCAGTTGTTACAGTTACTAGTAAAGGTTCCGGATCACCATCGTTTCTCAGTATCACCCAGAAGGAAGTGCGGTTGAAGTCAAGCCCGGAAACACTTGCCAGTATTTTAAACACATTAAAGGAAGCAACGAATAATTTGTCCATTCATGAGCATTTCTCAGTTGGTGCAAAAGTGGAATTGGCTTACAAAGTGGTGGAGTGCGGGTTTTTCTTGTTGGGAACACCCTGGTTCTCTTCGCTGAGAAGCATCAACATTCTCCGAATGAAGAGCACCGGCGAACATCGCCACAAGTTCGTGTTACGAATTCAAACTCTCGACATGAACGACTTGCTTTTCGATGATGCTGAAGCTTTGACGGAAGCCTCCCAGCTCCATCGTATCGGTGTGTTACTGATGGAAATCGCCCTTGACAGTCCGGAAGTTGCCATGCCAACGGAGGACTACGGGAATGGTACTAATAGAACAAGTCTTCTCCCATTAGTCGAGCAGACTATGGGTGTCCAGTACTGTAAAGCAACAGCTTTTTGTCTGCAATATCCTCAGCACCAAAATCGATTCCAGGGACTCTCGAAATACGAGAGCTCCCACTTCCAGGAATGGACATCATACCTCGCTGATTTCCTCCAACATTATCATTCGCAGGTTTTCATGAGGTTGGAGGAGTTACGGGATATTGACGCATCATCTGAGTACAGGTCACGAAAGTCTTGGCAAGTATATAGTTAAAGCCTCCAAATGGGAAGGTCATGGTAAAGGTACTGGTCGACGTCATTGCCATCTCAGAAACCCAGCTGACTTAATTCAAGTGTGAGAGCGAAGCTCCGTCCGAGCGTGTAAGCGCGAAAACCTCCTGTTGGCAACAAAGGCTAACTGATAGATCGTGCCTCGGAAGTGTCCTAATCGTCTATCAGATTTTTACAGCAGATCGATCGTGGATCAAGAACAGAGAAATCAGCACTGAGATCGTCTACCCCATATTTGTACATTATGAGCTTGAAGCGGCAGAATATCATGGCATTGGAGTTCATTCCAACTTTATTAGACCAATAACATTACTATCGAGATGACCAAAATCTACTGTTATGAATTATCGATACACCTCACGTCTGCTTTCTCTTCTCCTTCTTCCTCATCATATCGCGACGTATCCGCGGCAACCCCGCGAACATGAACCAAATATCCTCCCCTCTGAATATCACGGCGATGCATAGCAGCACAATTCCGGCCGTCAGCGGTAGTCCTATCTCCCAGAAATGGCGGGTCGTGCTGGTCGTACCGCTTATACCGACCACATTCATGCCAAAAAAGCCGGCCACAAAGCTCAAAGGAAGAAAAAGCACAGTCACTATCGTGAAAATGAAGATAGCTCTGCCATTATCATCTTGTAGCGTTTCGACTAGCTGAACGTTTTTGTGCGCAAGAACTGCTGCTCTCTCCTTCAGCTCCTTACAACTGCGCAACTGTTCGCGAACAGTCACCAATATCCTTTCGATGCCCTTCGTCTCGAATTCGAAGCGCATCTTTCGAGCCGTACTAGGTGTTTTGAATGTCGTGGGATTTAGGTAGCTGCGGAACTGTACGAGAACACGTTCCTGCTGGAGCAAGACGTTGTTGATGATGCCCACCTCTTCTTCGAAACCATTGATCATTTGCAGAAGCCTGCGACTATAGCGGTCCCTTACTTTAAGTGCCTATTAACCGTATCAGTCAAGTATCAATGAGATGGAGAATGGCCCAAGTTCACCAGATGCTCTAGACATTCTTCGAATATGTTGATGATATCAGCATTGCCATTAAGATAGACGCCACAAACTAGCCGCTCCATAAGCATAATCAAGATGGCCTCGGGCGTGAGGACAGGTCCCACATTCTCGGTAGGCGCCGCTCCATTGGCCTCGGTTATCAGCTCGTCTCTAGCAGTTTCCAGCAGTCTGCATGCCTCCGCAGAATACTCGGACACCTTTTTCCCAACTTTCATATCTTCACCTCGTTGTGGCTTTGCTCCATATTTAGTGTCGCGAACAGCCTCAACAAGCATGTTGTAGACAGCACCGAACGCATCCACCATAGCTGCTAGAAGTATCGCGCTTTTCGACAAAGAAAACACTTGGTCTGCGCGCCGATAAAAGACTCCAAAATGGATTCGCTCCGCCCAATCGTTGATCTCAGTAACCTTGTCGAGGAGCCCGTGGAGATAATAAGGGTAAGTCTATGAGAGTGAGTCAGTCATTGGTAGAATTGAAAATAGACTAGGGGTCTTAACCAGTATCTCATACACTGCGCCCCAAAAGAATTTCACAGGTGCGCTCTGTTCATCAACAATTTCTGGTAGAAAAGACTTAAAAAGCTTTGTATATGCTCGGAATAGGTTTCGGGAAACAGAATCATCGCTCCCAGCTCGATCAGATGCCAAAAGACCTTCAATCTCTGTCAAAGTCTTGCCAACTAAGGACAACTTAGGTCGCGCATCACGTTGAACTCTGATAGCAGATCTCTCTCTTGTATTGCTGGCAGATGTTTCGTTATGCGTTTCAGCGAGAGTCGCCGGTAAAGAGCGGTATATGGCGTTCAGAAATCGATTCAATTTATCCTTCAGCGGACTCTCATCAGGTTCGCCAAATTCATCAAGGATACGCCATTCAAAGAATGATGAGAGGATCGGTGCATTCTCCAACTTTTCAAAGGCTATGGGTGGCGTGGGCAGTGGCTCTTCTTCTGGAAGCGAATCCTCGTCACTCTCATGTACTGTCTTTGATCCCGATTCAGAGTCTGTGTCCGCATTATTGACAGATATCTTGGGATTATCCTTTTTGGAGGGCTTCGGGGTCTTCATCCATATCTCCAAAACTTCTCCCTGCGCCGATTGCTGCACCGATGCCCAAATCTTATCGTCTATAATCTGCCCTTGGACCTGCAGTTTGTAGTCAATCGGGTCAACTTTGTCTTTTCCTTGTTTTAGGATTCCTCGAATCTGTTGGTGTTTATTAAGCAGACCGAACCATGAGGCACATTGTTCAATAGGATAGGTAAGGTCTTCAACCCTGCCTTGGTTTATGAAGGATATCCGGACTAATGAACAGTGTTGAGCGTGCCCATTTCCCTCAACATCGTTCACTTTGACAGATCTACCCTGTAGAGCTTCGTCAGTGATCGGACCGGTAGTGATCATTCTGTCCAGCCCCAATATTAGAGCCCATAATTGTGGGACGTATATGAGCTCTTCTGTCACGTTGTGTGAGAGCTGTGCTGTATCTTGCGATGTAGCATCAATACACGACCTCAATGTTTCGTTCCTTAACATTCTGATGGACTGAAACTTTTCCTGCTCTACTGTGTCATTCAGTCTGTACGCAGATTGTAGCAGGGTGCGAGATGGATGCTCGTGGCTTCCCTTAGTGAATAGATTTCTGGGTTTGACTTTCTCCACAGCGAAGTATGGAAAGCTTAGGAAGATGCAACACTTGTCCACGCTATACTTGGAGTCGTCGAGGATGTCATATCGGAGGGCTAAGGGCGTGAGAAAGCTGCCGCCAACAAAAACTCGTTCCGCCAGCTTGCGAACTCTTTTGAGAAGACGGCGTGTGAGCCCGGCTTCACTATTTTGCAAGCCTTGAGGTCTGGATCGCGTGATCATATGTTCAAGCATGTCAATTCTCATGTTGTCAATTTCCGTGTGTTGCCACACGACATGGTTTTGCGATTCACTCTTAGCGTTGGGATCCCGCAGTATTGCATCCAAAAGCAGTTTCTCTTTACCCTCATGTTTGCCTTTCTCCCAATGCAATTTGACATGTCTAAGTTTCGTCTCACTCCTCGTCTCAAGAGTATTCGTCCTGCTAATGCCCTTGACACGACGCCGCCAAAAAGAGGCTGGAGCCTTTGGTGCTGGCCCCGTAGGTGCCGACGGCCCATTTGAATGAGGAATTCCATTGGTAGGATTCTCTTCATCAGGTACTTTCGCTCTTCGACTACCTGGAGGACGCGCGTAGAAGCTTGTCTTTGCGTCCTCCGTAAGCTGCGCAGCGCCTGCTTCGGCACGGTTTAGGCCGGAACGACTTTGTGTTTCGGCCGTGGCAAATTTATCATCTTCTCTTTCCTTTGTAGGTACATCCTCTGGTGAGGGTCCCACGTCGTGGTAGTTGTAACCGTCGTCAGGAGATGAAGAATTAGATCGAGATCGCCGGACTACTAGCCCCAAGGAGCCTCGTGGATTTTGTTGACGGATCTGCGAAGGACTAGCCGGCGGTTTAGTGGACTGCTTGTTAGGCGCAGGTTCCATCGTCATTTGGTATCAACTAAGCGTGGGCTCTGAATTGCCGATTGGTAGTGAGAACCACTGATCAGAGGATCTTTAAAAGGACAAATTGACTTGTGAGGATTCCATCTTGAACCCCGCACTCTTCTTTTCAGCCTTCGACTGCACAACCAGCTAAGGTCATGGCAGGGAAGCAGGCTGAAATTGAATAACGCCACGTGCCTAGTCCATTCCTGGGCAGGCTGTTATCTTCTAGCTTCAATTCGTCCGCTTAGACAGATGTCGATAGACTTACTATCCTCCCTCTCTCCTGAACTTCCAAGACTATCTGTTCACACATCCGGAACCCTAATGCGCACGCAACATTCTGCATCTCTAGCCAAGTTCACAGTATATAGTCAGTCATTTACTCAAAGAACACTTTTGGCCGAGTTGGTCTGGTAAGACTTCCCGAGAACTGTCTCTTCTACAAATGTCAAGGGATCTTCCGGTGGCTTTTCAGCCCACCTGCTCGATTTGGAAAAGATCATATGCAGTGAGCATGCAGAGTAAGATGCGATGGCAAAGACCGAGCACCACCTGCATTCTTCAATAATCTCGGCGCTCGTGATCGTCTCCATCATCGTGTGATAGGCCGGCAGGGAAGTCGTACTTTATGTTGGCACGCACGCACACAAAGTCCTAGATGCCAAGACCTCTTCGCCAAAATTTCGAATAACGCCTCATCTGTAAGATTGCCTGAAAAAGGGTAGGCACTACTTCCAAGTTAGATTGTTTTCTTTCTGACATTTATATGAATGTTTACATTAACTTTGTAAGTCTTCAAATATATAGTCTTAACTTATATAGCTAATAGCCTCTTCGCTTCTTGATACGCTCTTTATTCCGCTCTATATTGCGAATTCATGTCAGGGACTTGATGAGAGTCAGAATGATGTAGGTATCACGTTTGATAGAATATTAGCTATGTATAATAATTACAAGTGTTTGTGTGTTGGGAAGTATTCACAACGGACTTAACGGACTTAAGTCCATAGGGCTGAGCCTTAGCCTGCTGGGGCCCTGCCTGGAAGAACGGAAAGAAGAGTCGAACCATGACAGTTCATTATATTATCACGGTTGAGACCTTGATTGTATGGTAATGTCGTTGATATAGAAGTCATCTCTCTGCGAAATGGTTAATCCGTGACTGCTATATCGCAGTACTGCCAGCTTATAAAAAGAGCCATGACCATTGCGAAAGTGCGTATTGCTAGAAGGAGCAGAAGTTAAAGGATTGGGGAAGATTATAGCTGTGACAATAAGAACGGGTAGAGAATGAAAAGGACGCACTATGGAGTCCTGAGATTCAAACATTTCTGATTATTGATTTGGGCGGATACGTTGTAATTGAAATAGCATCAGTATCCAATGGTATAAGATACTCACTCCGTAGTAGTCTGCTGCCAGCACCGCGGTTATTGACGTTTCTGCATAGTATTGGCTAAATATGGAGATAGCTCTGATACGATACCCCTGTAGCGCATAAGAAATATCATCAACACTGGTTGCAACACTTCCAGGTGATTCAGAGACGTTAGGGGAAACTTGCTGTAAATGAGAGTCTGATCTATTCACGTGTGGATTATGTCCTAGTAGGTTAAGCCACTCCGCCACCCGGGATATCAACGTTGATAAACAGAAGCGCCACCCCTTTGGCTTATTAATTTTTCGTCGACATCAGCGCCTGTCCGACCTCTGGAATTCTTACCATTTCACATTTGCGCCTGTACCAAGAAGGAAGAGAATAGAGAAAGACATGAAAGTCAAGGGCTGCCTCCGGATTCCAAGTCTTGCTCCGCGCTCCTCTTTTTCTGACTAACCGAAATCTTTGTCGTCACCGTAATGCGTGCGTCTGGAGAATCATCGTTTTCGAGCCGGCGAAAGCCATAAGTGTCGTCTTCCGTCCTTGGCCGCAAAGGCATTTCGGGTGTATCCTGTCTTGTGTTGTTGGAATCTACATAGTGGTCGCTTGATCTTTTCGAATGGCGCATGAGTTTCCCAGCATATCTTGTCTTTCCAATGCGCTCGAGTAGTGGCCGGTATGTCATAAGACACGCACAGATAAGGTAAACGCCTGTTTCCACTTGCGTCCAGATGATGTATTCGACGGCGGACCAAGTGCTATCCTCGGGGTCGTTCTGGACAAAAAATATGGCTAAGCGAACAATGGACGTGCAAAGACCACTTGTGATAAGTATCAGCCTCATTTATGCATCATCAGCGCGAAGAAAGCTTAACAAGCTTCCAACCGTGAAGGTCGCAATTAATCCGATCTTCAGACGTGCAGAGATTTGCAGATTCAAGAGTGTCTTCATTGGTAGAATGAGCATGGCAATATCGGTGAGTATATTCGGTATGCTGCCATATCTGTAGAATGCTAGCTTGTCGATGCATTGGGCGCCGGGCAACGCTGGGTTCCAATTAGCTGCAAAGGGCCTGCACTCAAAAAATGCAGTAATGACTGTAGATATTGTTGTGCCAATAAGAATTCCAAAGATAATCCAAACACCGAGACGAACGTTCTTGTTGGGAAAGACACGATGGTACAGCGCCAGAATAGCAATTTTGGGGAGATTGACGGTGCCAAAGTAAAGGACCGAAATGGCAAAAATGTATTTGCGGCAAGCTCTTATTATCTGAGGGTTCGTCTCTTCCAGATAGGGCTGGTGGTGGCCAACTCCACCATTGTAGACAGATCCTTTGCGACATCAATTGTCTGTTTCACGTATGTAATGGTCCCAATCACCTACCAATACTGAAGCCAGCCATACACATCTGTAGCGACAGCGACGCGAGGACCAAGACATCGCCTAGTCCCCAGGGTCCTTTGACCAGATATCTGGCAAGATATCTGAGGGCCACGGCTACAATCTGAACAGGAATGAATATAGCGGTGAATCTGAGAAGCTTATTTCCATCGTACTCCGGGGAGAGCAAGGAAGGGTCGGACATGCTGAGCTGGCCGGGAAAATTGTGGAAGTCAGTGCCAGGGTGCAATACAGTCCTTTAGAAAGAGGGAGAGAGAGTGCTCGTTTTTCTCGGATACCTGTCCAGATGGACTAGAGAATGCATGTCTATTATCTAGTAGATGAAGCGGCATGGACAAGGTAGTGTCTGGTGGAAATTTAAAACAGCTCATTTGCAGCGCCGTACACCGCTGCTGGTGCTGACAGATTAGCGTCAGCAGCTCTCGGTCAAGGATCGGAAAATAATGCAAGCTGATGGTGACAGCCTATGACTGCGGGCTCTGCATTCAAGCTGCAAGGTATGCTGATGATGGCGCACATAATGACCACTGAACGGAGGAGAATAATCCAAGGTAATAGGCTATCGGTTGATAGGGACCAATGAATTGATGGACTGTCGTTCAGCTGCTAAGACACTACCTTAGCTTTCATGGTATCTTACTGTATCTTACCGATCCACTGCTCTCACCCCCACAGTCCTTGATCTAACCATCATAGCACTAGTGTAGATTCGAAAGTCTCTGCCACGTGGTGGGGGCCGAGATTTCTCCCCACGCTATTTTTGGTCATCCCACGTTGCTAGCTAAGGTACTCTACGGTACCTATGACAAGATACGAAAATCTTGGCACCTGCTCAACAGGCGACAAATTGGACAATTATACATGAGAGACTACCTGCAGTCCAGTATATAGAGAGTCTATTGCATGTATTATAGAGGGCAGTCAAGCGCCCTGTCTCTTGGGGTACGGTGGCCATGTAAGCAATTTATGCAAGGTAGAGTCACAGGTTCGGTGAGTTGAGATTGTTTCAGGTCCACTAGTATTCATTCAATCATTCATGCCTTGGTGGGTATAGAATACAACCTTCTGCCATCCTCAAAACACGCCGTAGATAAGAGAAACAACTAGGTATCTAATGAGTCTTAAGCCACTCGATCATTTGCTCAAAAGCGTCCTTCTGCGCCTCTTTAATCATCGGATCCTCATACTCTCCTACAACGGCAAAGCCGTGAGGCACACCTGAGTAGACTTTCACCTCGTGTTTGACCTTGTTTTCCTCTAGATATTTTTGTCCTGCGGTGCGGACGTCGTCTGGGAAAAGCTGATCATTCTCTACGCATGCCATTGATATGGGCGATTTGATGGCTTCCAGATCCTCCGTCGTGATGAGTGTGCCATGAGCTAGAGCTCCTGCTTTGATCAACGGCTCTGCTTTCGCCATTCCGGCTTCTTCATCTTTTGGCTGGGCCTGACCGTGAGCAGCCGAGTCGGGCAGTTCTGCTGCTAGTAGGCAGACGTATTTACCACCGAAACAATAGCCGACAGCGTAGATACCCCCTCCATTGGCAACTGCATCGGCGAACTCCTCTCTTGCGCCGTCGACTACTTTCCGTATCACTGGAAGGACCTTCTCTGGCGTCTGCCGGGCTAGCCACATGTCTACCATGAAGGATTTAGCTGTCGTTGCCAACCCCATCTTGACTTTCTCGATCATGGACGGATTCTGTCCATCGGCATTTGGGTCTGTTGCGCTGTTGGGCGCAGGGTCACCAGCAAACCTTAAAGCTGTTAGCAGCGGACCTAATGTTTGAACTTCTGGTACTGACTGATCGGGCATGATAACTAGAAAGCCTTCACTAGCATACTTGTCTGCTTGAAGCTGATTGTTTTTGGAGTGTATACCGGTACCACTGCTCAGGAAGAGTAGAAGCTTCGATGGGAGATGAGGGTAGTCGCTAGGCTTTGTAATGTAGACCTGACCCTCATGTGAGGTCATGAACCAAGTGGCCTCTGGCATCTGATTGGACGCACCTCCACATCTGCGATTTTAGATATTTCCTTCAATAATAGTAAGCTTTTATTACAACCGTTGCCCTCAAAGTTATCAGACCCACACCACTCGGTTGCTGATCTCCAAGAGCTATATTGCATTCAGCCGATATGAAATAGAGGACGAGAATGTGGCAGAACGTACGAGAAGGTCGATCTGTCACACAGTGCTCCTGATCACCTCTAGTCAGTGGCATTCTAGTCGTGAGGAGCTGCGTAACGCACTCCCATGCTCGCGCCCTTTTGGGCTGGCGTATCTTCAGAAGACATCATGCTGGGCTCCTTTGCATCGCTCTCCGGAGCCCTCGTTGCTACGTCTTCGTCAGCCATTTTGAGCGTTAAAGACGTTGAAGCTAAGTGGTCAGATGCAGGAGGAAGTAGTCGAGGTACTGTAAGGTATTTAGTTGCCTGGCCCCTGCTGGTGCTGCCAAGAATGTACGGGGGCCACTAAATACGGCAAGTGCAAGTGGGGCGGACACGAAACCTCTTTACACGCTCCCACCAAACAACGCGTCTACCTGAAATACTTAAGACTCAAACAACTTCGTCTCACAACTCACTCGTCTACCGCCATCACATCTCTCAATAAAATATTATCATGGCCGCCAATGCAGCCTCTCACATCAACCAAGGCTCTCTTGCGTGAGTGGGACAGATCTATTCCTTAGCAACGCAAATACTTACGTTGCTCTTCAGTGCAATATTCAATTCCAGCGCGGACCCCAACACTGCTGTATCGCAGCCAATATTGCAATGCGTCCAAGTCAAACCTTTGGTCGGACAACAAGGAGTTCCAGAGCGGTTCAGAGTTGTTTTTAGCGATATCAACAACTTCGTGCAGAGCATGCTTGCCACTCGTAAGCACCCACAAATCTGCTGCTTTACCTCATCAATATAAAGCATACTGACAAGACACAGAGGCAAATCATGTGGTGCATGACGGCAGGCTGCGGAAAGGCTGTTTTGTAAAATTGAAATCATACCAAGCGAATCAGGTGAAAGGGAAAAGGTGTGAACGCGGTGCCTACATTTTGCTGGCTGATGCTTACAACGGCATAGAATTATCATAGTCCTTGATCTTGATGTACTAGAAGAGCTTGGAGAATGTGATAAGATCGGTGAACCAAAGGCACTGGAATTCAAGGTAGAAGAAGACAGCAAGCCTCAATCAACAACGATTGCCACGAATGGGTTCTACGGAAACAATACTGCCCAACCGCAAAATCAACAACAATCGCTACCATCTAGAACAAACCCAGGTGTATCGGCTTCGCACGCTAACATCTATCCGATTGAAGCCTTGTCTCCATACGCACATAAGTGGACCATTAAGGCGCGGTGTACCAGCAAGCCCCCCATCAGGACTTGGCACAATAAAAATGGTGAGGGCAAGCTCTTTAGTGTCAACCTGCTGGACGAAAGTGGAGAGATCAAAGCTACTGGGTTCAACGATCAATGCGATACACTCTATGACGTGTTCCAGGAGGGCCAGGTCTACTATATCACCAGTCCTTGTCGAGTGAATATGGCCAAGAAGCAATTTTCGAATGTCAACAATGACTACGAGTTGGCCTTCGAGCGCGATACTTCGGTAGAGAAGGCCGAGGAACAAAATGGTGTCCCCCAGATACGCTTCAACTTCACCAACATAGCCGATCTTCAAACTGTCGAGAAAGACACGACCATCGATACAATCGGGGTCCTCAAAGAGGTGGGAGAGACCTCTCAGATCGTTTCGAAGACCACAAGCAAGCCGTATGACAAGCGCGATCTCACTATTGTCGACAACACGGGTTACTCTGTTAAACTTACGGTATGGGGTGATACAGCTCAAAAGTTCGATGTCATGCCCGAGTCTGTTGTTGCTTTCAAAGGTCTTAAAGTATCGGATTTTGGAGGCCGAAGTTTGAGTCTGCTCATGTCAGGATCCATGACAATTGATCCAGATATAGACGAAGCCCATAAGCTTAAAGGCTGGTACGACGCTCAAGGCAAGAATGATACGTTCATGTCTCATCAAGGGATGGGCTCGGTGGGCGCAGCTGGTGGAAGAAATGAAGCGACAAAGTCTATCATGCAGGTCAAGGAGGAGAATTTGGGCATGTCAGAAAACACGGATTACTTTACTACAATGGCAACGATCATCTACGTGAAGCAGGACAACGTTTCTTACCCTGCATGTCTGTCGGAAGGCTGCAATAAGAAGGTGCTCGAGGTCGAACCTGGGCAATGGCGATGCGAGCGCTGTGACAAGACCCATCCCAAGCCAGAGCATCGATACATTATGTCGATCAATGTCAGCGATCACACTGGTCAAATCTGGCTGAGTTGTTTCGATGACGTAGGAAGGATGATCATGGGCATGAGCGCGGATCAATTAATGGAGCTGAAGGAGAACGATGAAAAGGCGGCGGGAGACGCTTTCCAGGAAGCAAATTGCAAGACGTTCGTGTTCAAATGCCGAGCGAAGATGGACAATTTCCAGGATCAACAGAGGTATTCTACTACCAATCTTGCTGGTGGAAGATGAATGCTAACACTACTGAAGAGTACGGTACCAGGTCTCCGGAGCTAATGCACTAAATTTTTCAAGCGAGTGTACGAAGTTGACACAAATGATCAAAGAATACAGCATGTCTTGAGAGATGAACTTGGCGGCGATCTGCTTTCACTCCGAGCGTCTCAGGGTCTCTGCCATAACGGCAAGAGCCATTATCAGGGCGTCTCTGCTAATATCATGTATTTTCTGAACAGATATTACTCTAGTGACTACCTAATGAAGAACTCGTGAAGATTCCTCAGTCTTTTTCCCGGTAGCTACCCGGAGCTAAAATTGAGTTTCTTGCGATGTCATGTTTGTATGGAGTAATTCTTACAAACGGCCAGACCATGCCTCGTGCCAATTGACCATCAAACTGCTAGCACTCTTTCCTATCGTTAGCTTTTGCTTGATCTCCCTCATTCCGCCGATTTCTTGGCTTCGTTCTTCCAGCTTTCCACACCCAAGTATCACCGCCATGGCAAAGATAATGCGAGCAGTGGGCAAGTCTCCCTTTTCCATGCGCGTCTACTCTTCATTCTCTAACGCTAAAATTTCCAGACATCCAGAACAGTACCGGCCCCGCGACTTCCCTCTTCATCAATGCCTCCGTCCCCAAACCCAGCCCCAAACCCACCGACGCCATTGTCAAGGTCAAGTGCTTTGGCCTTAACCGGATGGACCTGTTGCAACGCGAAGGCAACTACCCACTTCCACCTCAAGCGCCCAAAACACTGGGTGTTGAGTTCTCGGGCACGATTGAAAGCTTTGGGAGCGATGCGGAGGAGGAGTTCAAGGTGGGAGATGAGGTATTTGGATTGGCGTATGGAGGGGCGTATGCGGAGTATATTGCTGTGAGCACGCATATGTTGATACATAAGCCGGCGGAATTGAGTTGGGAGCAGGCGGCTGGGGTCCCGGAGGTATATCACTGCCTTTCTGGCGCACCTATTGAAGTTTGATATCGGGTCTGTCAGCGCTGACGGCCAGCTTTGTGAATTATAGACTTGGTGCACAGCTACTCAGGCTATGTACCTCGTTGGCGGCTTCACCCCAGGTAAGTCAATATTGTGGCACGCCGGCGCATCGTCGGTTTCAATAGCAGGAATTCAACTGTCAAAAGCCGACAAGGCTTCCGCCATCTACGTTACCGCGGGATCTCAAGATAAGATCGATCTATGCGTCAAAGAGCTCGGCGCAACAGCCGCTTTCAATTACCACACGCAAGACTGGGCGAAAGAGATACTAGCAGCCACAGATGGCAAAGGCGTTGACATCATTATCGATTTTATCGGTCAGAATTATTTTCAAGGAAACCTCAACGTTGCAGCGCGAGACGGGCGTATTGTCCATTTAGGAGCCATGAGCGGTACTGTGCTCCCCGCTGGCGTGGACATTGGAGCGTTCGTGAGGAAGAGGATCAGGTTTGAAGGAAGCAATTTGCGGGGCCGGGATGAAGCGTATCAGGGAAACTTGAGGAATACGCTAGTCGAGCATGCAGTTCCAAAGCTTAAAGATGGGAGTCTGAAGATACTAATTGAGAAAGTGTTTGCATGGGAGGACGTTGTGAAGGCGCATCAGCTAATGGAGTGTAATCAGACGAAGGGGAAGATTATTTGTAGGATAGACTAAATAAGCAAAAATAGTTATATTTCAACGGTAATCACGCTCGATGCTGAAAAGTGACCGCCCGATGGCCAATTGTCACGCAAGCTGGTGAGCTGTTGAGAGTTTGATATCTTCTGTCAAGGACAATCTTACATGCGCGACAGGCCAATTGTACTTTGTCGTCCAATCTTACACCCGTCTCCTGCTGTTCTCCAAGGTAAGCTTCTACATCACCTCAGCCCAGTGCTGGCCATGACGAGAGCCCAAGCTGACATTCCGAAGGAGACTACTAGCACGGAGCGTTCGACCTCGGAGACTCTCCCCTCAAAATCAGCGAAGGGTGCTTCGTTCCTTATCCTCCTCCAGATCGGATGCCGGGCTCTTGCTTTCATTGTTAATCAGATTCTGCTCCGCTTCCTTTCTCCTCAAATCCTTGGGCTCTCGGCCCAATTAGAGCTTTTTTCCATCTCGACGCTGTACTTTGCCCGGGAAAGTCTTCGCAATGCTCTCCAACATAAACCGAGTGATGATGAACAGAAAAAGAAAGCGAACGGAAGTGGAGGGGAGGAGAATACAAGCTCCGACAAGGTAGCCGCCAGCTATGGAACGAGCAGGAGAATACAGGAGGTTGTGAACCTCTCGCATATAGCTATCGCCATGGGTGTCCCCTTGACAGTCGCTTTCACCTGGCTATACCTGCAGAAAGCCGACATGGCTGTCCTCGAGTCTCACCATATGAAGAGCTCGCTCTACACATACGCTCTTGCAACAATGATTGAGCTTCTGAATGAGCCTGCATTCAACGTTGCCCGACACGAGATGATGTACGCAACTCGTGCTTCAGCCGAATTTCTCGCATTCTTCATAAGGGCTCTCATCAGCTGTTCCATTTCGATATGGGTAGGCATGAGCGGCCGCAATCTCGGCGTGCTACCATTCGCTGTCGGCCAGCTTGGGTACGCCGTTACCCTCAACGTTCTTTACCTCTCAAACGTCTACCCCGTCTGCGTCCAAAACGCAGTATCACTCCTCGCTAGACCCATTGCTTCAAGTACAGACTATTTCATTTCACGCTTCTCTCGCCCTCTCATCATGCGTACAGCTACTCTCTACGGCCAAAACATATTCAATCAGTTGCTTACATACGGTGATGGCTACCTCATCGCAACGTTCGCATCCCTCCCCTCCCAAGGCGCATACGCTCTAGCGTCCAACTATGGCGGCCTCCTCGCCCGCATCATCCTCCAACCAATCGAAGAATCCTCCCGCTCTCTCTTCGGCCGTCTCCCCGCTTCTCAAACAGCTTTCAAAACCAAAGACAACCACATTCTCTCCCAAGCCAAAACCCACCTCACCACCCTCCTCCGTCTCTACCTCCTCCTCTCCCTCTTCGCCACTTGTCTCGGCCCGCCCCTCGCACCCATCCTCCTCCGCCTCGTCGCCGGCAGCCGTTGGACTCATACTGAAGCTCCAGACGTCCTGGCCACTTACTGCTACTACATCCCTCTCCTCGCCATCAATGGCATCCTGGAAGCCTTTGTCAGCGTCGTCGCTACCGATCCGCAAATCACAAGGCAGACCATCTGGAAGGTGGCCTTTTTCGGCGCATTTGCGGGAACGGGGTTCCTGGTTCTCAATGTCTTCGAGCTGGGGGCGATGGGTTTGGTGATTGCGAATGCGGTGACGATGGGGTTGAGGATTTGGTGGAGTTGGGGGTTCGTGCAGGGGTACTTGGGGAGGGTAGGTCAGGGGGAGGGATTGAGGATGGGAGATTTGCTGCCGAGTGTGGGGAGTGTGGGGGTGGGGGTGGGGGCTAGGGGGGCGTTGATGGTTATGGGGACGGGCGAGGGGGAGGGTGGTTGGGTGGAATTGATGAGATGCGGGGTTGTGGCTGGGGGGTGTGTGGTTGGGGTTGCGTTTTTTGAAAGGGATTTCTTGGTCGAGTTTGTGCCGAGTGGGGTGATGGAGAGGGTTCCTGTGTTGCGACGCTTTGCGAATAGAAGGTGATGGATGATGGCGGTGGGAGAGAATATAGATGGATGGGTCTATGAATTCATTCTACTTTTGTTTATCTGCTCTATCTGATCCTTCTACCACAACATTTCCGCTACCAATCTATCTACCCGCGCACCTGACAACTAGATGCGTGGCAGGCTTGTCCCATCCCATACTCCGAACCCATCACAGCACTCAATCAAACCGAATCTTAGTCCCCTCCTTCTTCCCCCCGACCCCCACCTCCTTATAAAACGCCCCGTAAGCCTCATGTCCCTTCTTCTTCACCGTCGTCCCGAACCGCAGCAGTTCCTCCGGCACCTCCTGCCCCGCCGCCCTCAACACATTGACCAAGCCGCCCGCCAACCCCTTATCATGCTCCGTGAACAGCGTGATCGCTAGCCCCGCCGCGCCCGCGCGCCCGGTCCGCCCGATCCGATGGACGTAGTCTTCGACGGTTAGCGGGAAGGTCATGTTGATTACCACTTTGACGAAAGGGATGTCGAGGCCGCGGGCCGCGACGTCGGTGGCGACGAGGAGGGGGAGGGCGCCGGATTTGAAGGCGGCGAGGGAGGCGGTGCGTTTGTCTTGCGTCATGTCGCCGTGGATAGAGGTGGCGGGGTGGTTGTGGGATTGGAGGAAGGTGGTGACGCGGGCGGCTTCTTTTTTGTAGAGGCAGAAGATTAGGATGAGGGGGGGAGGGGTCGCGGAGGGTGGTTGGTGTTGGTGCAGGAGTTGGAGGAGGCGGGATTCTTTTTGGCGGGGGTCGAGGACCTCGATGCGTTGGGTTATGGAGGTGTTGGCGCGGAGGGCGAAGGTGGGGTTGTCGGCGCCGATGGAGATGTGGATGGGGGTGCGGAGGAAGGTGGAGGCGAGGTCGCGGACCGAGGGGGGCCAGGTGGCGGTGAACATGAGGGTTTGGCGGTTGGGTTGGGGGGTGGTGGTGATGATTTTGCGGATCTCGGCCTCGAAGCCCTTGTCGAGCATGCGGTCGGCTTCGTCGAGGACGACGTAGGTGACGTTGGTGAGGTCGGCGGAGCCTTCGGTTATGAGGTCGTTGAGGCGACCGGGGGTGGCGACGATGATGTGAGCGGTTCGGAGAGCGAGGCGTTGCGGGTCTTTGGGGACGCCGCCGTAGACGCAGACGGTGGAGAGGCGGGCGGGGGCGGCGAGGGTTTCGATTTGGGT
>JAEUBB010000044.1:109146-133273 GCA_018257885.1 Parmelia sp. 050094
TGGCCCGAGCCTGCTGCCAAGCCAAGTCTGCACATGGCAACTTAGCCGAAATATCACANCAGTGCGAAGAGGCTGACGCCCACACAAACCCTGGCGCTAGTGGGCAAAGGCTGTTACCTAAGGGATGGGCATGGCATGGCATAGCATGGGGGACGCCTCCTTGTGCAAGGAAGGTGACCTTGCCGGATCGAGCCTAGCGAAACGAGGCTATGATGAAGGGTCTCAATTACACTGGTCGCTTCAGGCACACTTCATGCCATTCCATTCCGCGCATTTTCACAACCATGTCTTTGGCCTGGGTGAGCAGGATCAGCTATTGCACGTAAAATCTTGATGGCGAACTTGATGGGACCGAAAGAGAGAATACACGTAACGGCGCTAAAATGTGTACACGGGATGGGATGTCAGGTAGAATTTTCCTCAAATATCCTGCCAGCACCACTGGCTTCGAACATTTCAGTTTTGTTTTCTCGAAGCCTGATCATAAATCTGTTAAGACACACTTTGCAGCTACTATACTAGATTGAAATCAAATATATATCACGGCAGAAGAAGAATGCCAGTGATTACCACCCCCAAAGAACCTGGTTGGGACAGCAACGTGTACATCATTGTCACCACCCGTGCGTTCGCCTTGATGGGTACGGTCTACCTGCTTCGAAGCCTGTATAATCTGGCGTCCGCCGCCTGGGCCCCACGTTTTGCTTCCAATGTTGCTGGTGAGCTTTCTTTTGTTCCAGCCTTCCCTACTCCATGACCAGTCAAGAGGCTGACAGTTCATCAACGTCCTATAGCTACCATGAGCGGTTTTGGCTTCGAGGACACCGCTTTAGATACCTTGCCCACAGTGCCAGGGACCGCAGGCACTGACGTTGACCTCGAGGCGGATCTTACACTGGGCGCGCAGTTCTCACGCCCAAGCTCTGGTCCACAAAATCATGCACAAAGCTCTCAGGCCAGCCTTCAAGCACACGATCAGCGCATGGGGAATCCAGAGTCCTCCATTGCCGCCATTGTGATACCTGAACAAGATATGGGTGTCCGCCACGGTACCGTACATGTTGAAGAAGATGTTGGGCGTTCTGGGGAGAATGGCGGCTAGCCGAAGTCTGCACTGCCGTTTGCGCACGAGTTTGGCAGGCTTGCAAGGGGTTCAAAGACATGTTGCTCGCGCACAATATCCGTTCTTCTTTGCGGCGGTTCTTTCATATTCGAGAATAACAGGTTGAATACCTATGGGAACATAGAGCCTGGATTGCTGTAGGTAGCTAAGGAATGGAGACCCTCATCATGGTGGCTTAGAAAGAATTTCTTCACTTTGACTGTGTCCCACTGTCTTTCCAAGATTCTTCCCCACAATCACAATGATATACTCGCTTAATTCTTTTGCAGTCTTTCACTTTTGCAGTATGTGTGAGCCTGGTCTTGTCATTGTACGTTGGGGCTTCTGATGGTGATAACGGGAAGATGCGATCAGGTGGTTAACAATTCCAACGAGGTCATTCGTGAGCGCCACGGAACCCCTATGGCTATATTCAGGTTGCCTGAATAAGACCGGAAGCTTACCAGGCTTCAGATGTCTTTGATGATGCCGATTGCGATGCATTGTTGCTGTCAGCCTGCGGCTGAATGCCCCATCAGTGCAACCATGCTGCAGGTGCTGCCGCGGTATGGTAATATGACATCGACCATACAGAACAGAGAGTTTAAAACCAACCTGCCCATACCATTTCAGCAAGAGTTGATGACGGTGAAGCATGTGTGTGTTTAGAAGAAACGGAGACAAGGCTGTGACGTTGGAGAAGGGAAGCCTACTGAATTTAGCATCAAGCTACATTAGTCAGCCGCCTGTTAGCGTCTACCGGCCAAATTGGCCCGTTGTCGCAAACTCTGTGACTCTGTTCAGCTCTTCTGTCCAACGTCAGGTCACTATGGAGCGGGCGTAATCAACTACACGTGTCCTGCTCTGGCCTCATCCGAGATCGCCTGTCGCTGCAACATGTTGTGCACACCAGGAGTCCAGTTCAGCCCAGTCTTACGAACAGTGCCGCGTCGTCGCATTTGCGGAAGCGCCGAGTCTCTTCAGATCTCTATTGCGAATACAAGTGCTTGTGCGATGAGATTGAGAGATATTTGCTAATGTGAAAAGAGATCGGCCCCGACACACTGCGACGCGATCTCTTAGGGGTTCCGCCGTCAACCGTCCCACTCTGCCTCACCGTTCTAAGTAATACGAAAGAGTATGAAAACGTGCAGGAATATATGTTCGCTGTGCCTCATGGGAAATAATGAATGATCTTGGTCTATCCATCGCCAAACTCCTAGACATCCTCAGCTCTGAGTTCACATCACATAAAGCCATCGCTTCAGGCCCAATGGCTCAGCGTGTCTCCTTTTCACCGGACATGTACACCCGAGCCCTCCGAATATCCCAATTGATCCCGTCTTATTCACTTCAAAATTGGCCAACTAGATGCGTGCATCAGTGAGTCGCTCTACCGGTAAGGTAGGCCTTTCCGAAATTGTTGAGGCTTCTAAGCGTTGAGGCTGCTCGTGGTGCTGCGCTCGGACTCGATACGGGTAATGATGCGACTGATAGCTGCGTCGAGGCTGCTGGAGTCCGATCTCTAACTCGTTGCTGATGTTTAGGTCGACAGCCGCATCCATCGACGCCATGCTTGAGGTATCTGATACCCTGTTGATGAGATCAAGGCCGATGTGTCGTTGCGAGGTACCTACAGGCTTCAGCTATAGCTCCACAGAGCCAAGGGTCACGGAATGGAAGGGGAGACGTACGAGCACTTGGAGCCGTGTCTGTAACAGCGCCGGAATTTCGAGAGACCAGGGAATACAAACTTCGACCTAAAAAGACAACACCGCCCAAGATGAATAAACGAGTGGTTGTGACGACATAGACGTTGCTCTCCCAGTCTGATTGCTCATGAGTCAAGACAGGCATCGTGGGCGTATAGAAGAGATCGACTAGGCGATGATTCGGATATTTTACAGTAAAATGAATAACCAATGCCGACCAGACGAGACAAGGCTGTGGATATCCGTTTGACTTCTCGAAGGGAAGAGTATCGTTCTCGTGGTGGGAGGGACTGAGAGAGCCTTTAAGTAAATGCATTGCTACAATACACAATAAGCGGATAGAAGGCCTCCCCCCCTTCTCCAGATGCCCACCAACCTTGACCCCGACTTCCAGAACGACTGCCTGCTTCTTTATATCCGACTGTTTAACGGAGCCAGTACTGTAAGGAATAAGAGCATGTAGCAAGCCACAGCCTGTTCGACTAGAGCCGCGGCCAATTGGTTCCAGTTGAGTGAGCGCAGCGGCCAGCGCGGTGGCGTTGGTGATTTTGACAAACGCGCACGCACCTGCAGCAAGATGAACTCCCCCCCTCCTGCGAACCTAAAGATGCTATGCTCGTTCCCATACCAGTCATTGGTACAGACCACGGCGTCATTCTTCTGATTGCATTATTCGTAAGTCTTATAGCCAAATGCTCGGTATCCAAGTCCCTAAGCTCGGGGAGTCAACAAATCCTGCCCTTTGATGCAGCTGTCGAGAAGCTGACTGGGATGCTGACGCTAGCCACCACCGAGCGAAGGTGCACAGGGATGGTTTATCTATGCGACAAGCCACCAGTGACCACCCACCAAAAATCCCCTTGTTGTCCCCATGCGCGCCTACCCGCTCTATCGGCTATTAGTTGGTCGACTTGCAAGCGTCCTTTCCCCAGCTTTTCATCTTATTCTCCCCATTGCCCCCCACATTCATAGGTCACAAGGTTATGTACGATCTTGTAACGCTTGATGCGCAGATCCGCAGAGGTTCCATATTGGCCCAAATCTTCCGCTTCGAGATCTCACGGCCCCTGCGAGGTAAGACAACATAGCCCTACACTAATCATCTGGCCGTCTTTCGAAGTAATTACGTCATCCCTCATCCTTAGTGCTGTCTTCATCAACGCTCTGGATTTGTCCTTCTTCATGTATACTTGGCTCACTGTTCTTATTGCAAGCATCTAATATCCTTGGGCAGGTACAGGGGCTCAGCCTCATCTCGAAAGCCATCAGCCTTATGACCGAAGTCATCAACATCATCAATCCTCTGTACGACAATTACTGACGTCTCAAGGTCAAAAAAGACGATGTTGATCTCAACGTCCACTTCGCTATCATTTCCAGGAACGGACGCAAGGGTTTCGGTTATGGCCAAGACAAAACCCTCTCAACCCTCTCAACCCTAGTATCAAACAAATTAGAACGAGGGATTCATCTACCATGCAAAATAGATGTAGAACATGTTGAGTAATTCTGAGATCAATACAACTGCGTCTGGAAGGTCTACAGGATCGGATTCTTTCTTGTCTCCAAACGAATGCTCATGCTCGCAACAAAGATACCTAGAATAGGAGCGGTAGTGCTAGTGAAGAAAACACGGCTCGATCAAAGAGGCCGTGGGTAGGCTTCGGGACATATCACTGTCTTCCGCCTGCTTCTAGCTCCGAACTCCAACGTCCGATTGGCTACACAAATCACTTCAGAGTGATAATGTTGTCTATTTTCATAAAGCGGGCTCTGCCGAGCAGGATCAAGGCTGCGGCCTCAAAGACAGCAAGGAATCCGACCACGGCGCTTTAAAGCAAGTATTTTCGCAGAAAGCTCCACCTGACGGACTACAAGCACAACCGATTACCTGTTTTCCGCTACCACTGCTACCTTTTTATGTTCTGAGTCTTGATTTTTCCCGGTCAGATCATCCTGCCGAGTTGAGTGAAACGTTATCTCCACAGACGGCCATCGTTCTCAAAATGAGAACATAGAAATTTATAGCCACCTCGAGTCGTTGATCAAAGATACTTCGGCAAGCACACTCGCGTCCGTCCAATTTGTGACGTATATAGCCTGGGTCTCATGCTATTGGAAGTTGGGCTGTGGCGAACAGTTCGTTCACTGAAATCAGAAGCTAAAAATGGACAAGTCGGTTTTGAGACTAAGCTGCGAAGAGAATACTGCGCCAAACTCAGGACTGAGATGGGTGAACACTATTGGCGCGCCGCACAGAGATGCTTGAATAAAAATTCGACTTCAGTGACATAGCAGAGGGAACAGAAGAAGAAGTGATGCCGTTGGAATTTGAAAGACAGGTCGTGTCCGAGCTGGAGAAATGTAACGCTCACAGTGGACCGTCCAGATGATCTGGACGGACGGTCTGGACTAACAGTCCAAACAGCCGAGATATGATAAATATAGTCCGCCTAATATTCGACTAATTCTCGTACTCGACTACCTTTTGATAGGGATCAAAGAGTGTAAATATGTTAAGGGCCGGAACGTATATTTTCTGAGGCTAAACGTAGAGGAAGGGGCTTTAGATACCTTTGATAAGGACTCGGACTGTTAGTCCGGACGGTCCAATTGGACTGGTTCAACCAGACAGTCCGGCGATGTTCCGGACGGTCCAGTGGACGGTCCAGAAGGCTGGACGGACTGTGGACTACTTGTATAGCTTCAATTTGGACGGTCTAGATCTGTTGGACTGACCGTCCGGACCATTGGGAGCCTTGTTAGAATAAATCGGTGCGGCCTGGATGGTCTTGCCGCTGCGGCGCTGCCATTAGTTTCCGGACATAGCGGTGGGGTAGAGCCCCGCTCTTTCGAAGAATAGTCACGGCCAATGGGTGCGGGTACTGGGTGATACTTACGCGTCGGAAGCAGGTGAAGCACGCAAGAAGCTTGATTTGAGCGAATAAGATCCATACGCTTTCAGCCACACGTTGGAACTTCAATGATGATCGACAGTAATCACTGCATCATTAGCTCCGCCTCGAAAAGAGATGATCAAATGCATTTCACGGCCGTGAGTTGCAGATGAACCGGAGGACGCCACAAATGGGTACCTAGACTATGGAATAAAGCTATTAACTCCCTGCATTCCACTTAGAGTAGGTGCTATTCCTTCCTGACGAGGTTCCAATCGTACACGTGGGGGCACCTTCCCACGGATCTTTCGATGCTTTGACTACATCGTAGTCAGAGGAATAATGTTTGGGAGTTGCATGAACTGTGGCCATGAGATTGCGTGTATTACGAGCGAGGCAGCGCTAGAATGGCGTCTGTGATCGTTGCGCTGCTTAAGTAGCAGACTCATTTTCCTCCATCTCAAGCGTGCCCTCCTCCTCAGTATTTACACTCGCTGACTGCGGAACATTAAGCCGCTCGTGCTTGATAAAGTCTAATAATATAGACCTGACGGGCATGCGAACATTGTAATTCAAGACGGAGGATTACCATGAGCTATATTCGTTAGTGTTCCCCCTGAGAGTACGCCTTGTATGGACCCAACTATTATCTAACAGTACAAATGACTGCTCCGGGACGTCGGATGTGGGTGTGCTCAGATTGACAGGCATTTGATACAGCGCCCTAAAGATGTATCTACAGCTGAAGATCCATGTTTTCCTAGCTTCCTTCTCGACTTGATCCGATACTAGCAGAACGCTATCATGTATTGCGGATGTCTCTTTGAATGATGGTGTTGATTGGGCCGTTTCACTCACCCTCCTTCAGCTGAGCTGTCTCCCGTAGATTCGAATAGGGCTGCATCATGCAGCACAAATTGGTAATCGTACCCCCACGTTCAGCCGAGGGGAGGCTGAGTGTGGTCCAGCCACACACCCAAGGCAGCCATACACCAAATTCCATTCACCCAACATTCGAAGATTTCATCTTGAATTTACACGAACCCAACATTTAAAAATCGCAATTAATAGAGCGCCGATAAGCTTTGATAAGGATTTTACTCTATAATCGAGAGGTTTGAATTATATTTCATATTTGTTTTGGTCTGCGGCTGGACAGCACTTAGCGAGCGACGAGCTAAGTGCGTGGCACCATTACACATCGTCTTACCTCATTCTTGATCATCTCCGAATCTGACAAAATGAGATCACACCCTCTAATGCTACCTTGCAGTAATAATCCAGTTGATTGTCCGTTTCTGAGGCAAAGGATGAACGTTACGCCATCACGTTGCAGCTGCATGCTGTCGATGGAAGCAATCTACGACTCGGGTATGTATCAGACATGTAGCACGGAGATAAACAGTTGATACGATGTCTATGATGTGTACCTTAACACCCAGTCGGTAGACCCTGCTTAAAGCGAACTAATAGGCAGCTAGTTCCAGTCTCTCACGTTATGTGTAGATGCCGCAGACTGCGAAGGATGTTGGGAAGATGCTGATTAAAGCTTTCCTTAATTCGGCTTGGTCTGCCACTTACAATGCGGTCCAATTAAGATATTCGTAATCGGCTCGTCTAATCGACCCTGGATTTCGATTCCACCTTATTACTCATCATGTTTTCTAGAGGCTAGTTTGCTCCAATCTCTTATTTCAGCTGGCTTGCCATTCTTCGACGAATCTGTTTCTTCAAACCGCCAACGCCCGAAGATTCATTTTATCTAGTCACTATCCTATCCCAGCAGGATCGTACTGACTTATTCCATCGAACGGCTATGTATTCTAAATTGAGTTCTAACGTTCTAATCCTTAGTCTAATAATGCCTTTGCTCGCCACATTTGCGGTTGCTCTTAGACTGCGTGCACGGAGCATCACGAAGCAAGCTTTGGGGGCGGACGATTACACCATACTTTCAGCAACAGTAATTATAATGGTCTGAATATCTTTGAAATCTATTTCTAATTTTAGTAGATTTTTTTCCTTGGGACAGGAGGTCTTTCAATTTGGGCCACTGAAGATGGCGGCCTTGGGGCTCCTTCTGCTCTGCTAGTTCAAAAACCCAAGCTATTTGTCCCATTTCTCAGGGTATGAATTTTCTCGCTCAAGAGGCAGACCATGATAGTGCATCGCTGATCTGAGTGATAGTTCGCGTGTGCTGATTTCTTGCTGTACATGCTCGCGATCTCATTTGTGAAGGCTTCTGTCGTCCTCTTATACAGTCGGATCTTCGTGACTAAATCCTTCCAAATCGTCGTCAAATTGACATTGGTCGTTGTTGGAGCATGGTTCCTGGCATTTTCTCTGGTATGTTGCATCCGAGAAAACTTCGTTGCATGAATTTAATTGGGATAGTGGTATATCATTTTGTGGTCCTCGGCTCCTGGGCACTGGGATCCTGCGATCCAACCTTCTCTAAGTTTATCTCTACTCATTAGTGCCGTTACCGACCTTGTTGTGGATCTTTTCATCCTCTGCCTCCCGCTCCCCGTTATCAGGTCCCTTCATATGAGCAAAAAGCGGAAATTGATAACCGCTGGCATTTTCTGGCTCGGCGCTTTGTAAGTATGCAACACCTGATTTGCTCCAGAGCATCGTCTGACACTTGTTTGAAAGCTGCGTTTTTGCATCGGGTATCCATCTTCGCTATACTGCTCAAGCCAATATCTTGACTCGGCACTCCGGGCACTCCGAGCACTCCGGATTTTCCCCATTGATCTGTGAGTAGTCTTCAAACACAAGTCGCTTAAGCCGACCTGCTAATATATCTCTTATATAGCAAATTTTATTCTTATGATTATATGGAGTCGTATCCAGATCTGCGCGTCAATTATATCCGCCTGTCTCCCGACCTATGCTCCACTTATCGCCGATTGTAGCAAGCTGTCATCTCTTCTGCAATCATTTAATCCTCGACTCTCTTCATCTCCTTGCCAAGGCTTTCATTTAGCAACCAGGCCTAGGAATGATGAATTTGAGGACAACATTTTGGGAAGACGAGCCTGGACTAAATTGAAGTCTGATAGCCCTAGTCCCGAAGTGCCCACTGTCAACGTGCATGATTTGGAGGAGGTTTGAACTCGCAATAACAAACGTCCAGGGTGGAACATGAGCTTCGTCTGTTTTTGGTTCACTTTTGGTATCCATGGGTTGGTCTATTCATTCTGCAGAGGACGTTGGCGGGCTACTCTGTGAGCTAGATATCTGTATACAATAAAGCTTTCGTGGCGAAGCTATGCTAGGATCAGATTTCTCGTTCTATACAACAATACACGGTGTGCTATCTGCCATAATGGGGCATTTTGAGTTAGTACAGTCACCTTCTCCCACTCATCTGTTGATTAGACTTCCTGCTTTTACCCCCGCATACATCTTCCTCGGATACATGGAAATCACATTTATGTTTCTCCTCTTTCTAGCCCATCACGTAAACCAGTTGGCCAGGAAACTCATGAAGGTTTATTTGACTGTTAACAGGTAAAAATCTGCGTGAAAGCGTAGTACTGGAATTGTCTGCCTAAGTCGTCACAACGAGTGTTGTCCTCATATAAAGATTCCTCCACAGGTCTCGTAGTTTCCATATCAAGGACACTACCCGATGCGATCTCCAATATTCTTTTAGCTGTGCGAGGATTGGCGCGCTTTAAATGATGACTGGCGCATCAGACGTGTCCAATTTTCGCTGCAGTAAGCTGACTGATCTCCTTGCATAGCGGAGAACTCCGTTCCTCCGGACACATTTCAACACTAACTCGATTGGATCGGGAAATGCAGGCGACTCTGCAGGAAACGCATCAACTGCTATGGGACTAGAGGATGTATTGAACTTTCATCGATGCAGATCAAGGATGTATCACCTTGCAGATAACGGATCTGACTACTTAAAAAGCCAAGGATACGGATCCTCTTCAACGGACATCGGACGTACAAAGCTTTCGTGCCAATTGTACAGGAAATAGACAGAACTACATGAAACGACATGAGTGTGAAAGAAAATATTTGCGGCGGCGCAAATCTGCAGAAACCGGGTCCGATTGCCTTAATGGTCAAGGGTGGGAAATGTTCCCGTCAACGCAAAGCGAAAGGGCTGAATCCCATGGGGCACACTATAGAACAAAAGTATGGCACGTACAGGTATCGAATTAGGGACACAATTGTTAAGAATTCATGATAACCAGCATTAAGAAACAGCGACGAAAACCGTTGGCAATTCGGGCTCCATCCCAGGAGTTGAAACGGGACCAGTTCCATGTGGGTAATAAGGATGACTTCTATCTAGGACGGCCGTTTATCTACTTGTGGGCCAAGACCTAGCTAACCCATGTTGGCTAGGCGACCTCATGAACTCTAGGAAGGACCAATGGCATCGAAACCAAGACCATCTCTGTTTCATGATGAGCTGCAGGACCTGGAAAACGCCCTACAAAGGATTCTATTAAAAAATATCTTTTTTCCCCTTAGACATGTCTTGGTGATCGCGGCCTATCTCATCGCCTCCACGATTAGCGTTGAGAAGCTGATAGTGGAGCCTACCGCTTCTCTCTACCATACGACATCATTCCTTCTCCGCGTGACAGACTGCTTCTGATATGCGTATCAGAATAAGCATCTCCAATCTCATCCCAGGACCACTTACGTCGTACCAGGGACATACATAGACTTTGAGAAGTCGCTGTTCGCTAGTCTACCGCGTGTTAAAGCTCAATTCGAAAAAGAGAACAGGACGTTCGTGACAATTCGCCTGATTCTTTTCTACAATCATCGAATTGAAGAGCTTTTCTAGCAGATACTCTAACGGAGTAGTGGTCCTAGGTGACCTTACTTAATTGAGCTTAAGTGCCTAATCTTTAGTTCAAGTTAGGTACATTGGGTAGGTACAGCATGGAAGGCTCTAATCTAACTATGATTGGCTAGCGAGGATCCCAGAGGATCGCTAACCCCCACACTCCAACACCTTACCCGCACGCTACGTTTGGAGGAATGGCATTGCTTTTGTACGCTCTAACGTCCAGTGTCATCGTGCTATACAATGAGCTCTTTTGAGTGAGTGAAGTACCTATTGGTGCATAGCAGTAATAGCGCAGTCGTTCTTCTGCACGAGTCTTGAGCCTGAGTATTTCTGATTTCATAAACGCCACACATTTTGTCTCCGTTTACGTCCTCAACCTGTGCATCTCACTGTAATATGGATAACGCTGTCTGCCATGTCGTAATTGTGGGTTGCGGCTTAGGTGGTCTCGCCGCGGCCATTGCGCTCAGAAGACAAGGCCATGACGTGACTATGCTAGAGCAAGCGGCACAGTTGAGCGAGGTATAGGCAGCAGTCCTACCCCTTACAATCTCCATACAACAGAGGCTGAAGGATAGACTGCCGCCGTCTAGACTGGCGCTGGCATTCAGATACCGCCCAATTCCGCTCGTATCTTGAATTCGTGGGGCCTACTTGAGGCTATCAGAGAACATAGTGTCGAGCCGGAAGCACTGACCTTGCGCGCTTATGGAGACGGTGCTATGCTATCTACCACGAAGATTCTTCCTGTCTTGCGTGACACTTACGGCGCGCCATGGCTTCTGATTCATCGGGCCGACTACTTCAACGTGCTGGCAGAGGAAGCGGAACGGTTAGGTGTCAAGATCAGGCTCGGATGCGCCGTTGCCCAGATAAGTTGTTTGAGCGCGCTGACCTTGGTGTCAACTTCGGAAGGGGTGGACATCCGGGCAGATGTTGTATTAGGTGCCGATGGGCTTCATTCCAGGTGTCGAGAGATGATCCAGGAATCCTCGAAGCCCCAGATTATGACGAAAGGCTATGTGCATCGCGTCATGGTCACAGACGATGCCATCAGAGCCCATCCCGATTTGGTAGATCTCTTAGGGGGATCTAAGACAAATACCTGGATGGGTCCTGGTGCGCATGTGGCCACATACCCGCTCAAAGGTAGCAACGCGTACAACTTCGTTTTCATCTGCGATTCCCTTCTGCACACTCTCGAAGATATGAATGCTTACTTTGAAGACTGGGACCCTCGGCTTGTCCTCGTGCTCGAGCTCGCTTACGACGTCAAAGAATGGCCTTTGACCGCGAGCCTTGGCAAGGAGAAATGGGTGCATGCCGAGGGAAACTTCGCCTTGCTAGGTGATGCGTGTCACGCCATGTTCCCATATCTGTGAGAATCTCAGAACCAAAAATTCATCTGACAGGCCGCTAAGTGGTATCCAGTGCGCAAGGGGCCGCCCAAGCCGTCGAGGATGGCGCCGTCCTGGGCGCTCTGCTTGGGAATCTCCGACGAAAGGCCGACATTCGAGACAGGTTGCTCATGTATGAACAGTTACGCAAGCCTCGGACGTCGAGGGTCAGGGAGTTGAGTGCCGAAAACCTACAGATGTTCCACATGCTCAATTGCGCGCAACTCAAGAAGAAAGGCACGCAGAGTAAGAGCGTAAAATCTTCTGGCAGCTCATCTAGCAATTGGGCTGACCCTGGGTTCCGGGACTGGCTTTTCGAACACGATGTTGTGAAGGAGGCAGAAGAGATGAGGGAAAGGGAGAAAGCTTAGCATACGGAATCTCGGATCGAGAGCACAACACCGCAGTCAAAAAGCGATGCGTTGCTAGGTAGGTGCTAGCACTGTTAGTAACATATATATATTCAAGATTTCTTTCTGCGCTTTGCGGCGAGCATACAATACTGCCCACATGAAAGCGTCTCCTATCTCTGGAAGCAGTCAGTCATACTGTAAATTTTCAGTCTCACCTTTTTGAGCCTCCGACTATATTACTTTTGGTATGATACATCGACATAGAACCCCCCACGTACACCTAGTGTAATTCACACACTATACTAGAACGACCACCAACCATTTGTCTATATTTCAGAAAAAGACAACCATCCTTACGGCATTTACCCAGCTAAGATAGATAGTCGGACTATTGGAAAGAAGCACCCACGCAATTTCCAATAAAGAAAGCAGGATACCTGCTCCCATGGATTGACGTCCGCTGGATCGTGATGGTGATCAAGCACAAGGCTGCAGACATCATGGTCTATGATCCGGGAGGAATAAGAAGAGAATGGACGATAGGCATGTAGGTTGCGTTGTTATTTAACGGAAGTGTGGCAGCGAAATTTCGTTGGATATTGTGGACTCGATGGTTGAGACCTGAGGAAGCTATGTTTAGTCATATGTCAATGTTAGAGGGTCAGAACGGGACATGGGGGGTATGGCTGCTTGTATGACTCTGTGGATTGGAGGATTTATTCGTGGATCTATTCGGTATTTCTTTATGCGAGTACGTGTCGCAGGTATGACAAGCGAGTACAGTGGCTTATATTCTGGAATTTCTCAGCTCTTTGAAATTTCTGCTCTCAGAAGATCCGAAACGACGCCTAGGTCGTAATCCACTGGCTATGCTCGTTCCGCGGCCACGGAAGTCTCTCATCAGCGAGTATGTGGCATACCTATGGACTTTCATGACGACGTTTCTCAGTATCATCTGCTCCATATCGGCGTCCATGGTGGTAAAGACGTTATCGGCAGAAAGTACTAATGACATTCAGTATGAAGAATGTTGATTTTGTAAGATGGATAGCAAGGTACAATAGGATATTACAACAATGATGGGAACGCAATTTCAATATATCAAGCACTGTACGTAATCAGAGAGTCCGTATTCCCACAACTAAGCCCAAGAGTTTTGTAAGAATGTCCACAGTCAACATCGGGTAAGTACCTTCACCTACTGCCTTCTCGATGTCCAGTTCGGTATCAACCCACGACTTACGATCGTCGATGCCCAAATTCCAAGTCATCACGCCTTGTAGCGACCCCTGCATCTGATTCCAGGATCAAAGCGGCAGCCGCTTTTTCTGGAAGCTGCGATGGTGCAGACTCGTTCAGCGTAAGGAAATCACCGTAAAATTGAGAGTGGGGGTCGTTGCAAGATCCGAGAACACTCGTACCAATCCTGTACTTTGCGAAAGACCTTTTGATTTTGATGGCGATATCAGTCTTGGATGTTGTATTGCCCTTCGCGTTGTGACCAGACTTGCTCGCTGATCTGGACCGGAATGAGAATATCCCTGAGAGTTTGGGGCCGACGTGTTTGAAAAACCTCGGCATGACGGGGAAACAGCCAACTATGATGCCGACAGAGAGCTCGGCATCGCTGCAGAGGCCCCACGGAGCGAACTTATAGCTCTTATCAGAAGAAGTTGCAACTTGCCAGACATAGTAAGTTCGAATAATAGACATCAAGCAGGCTCTATGAGCTCGTTAGAATAAGCAAGGACTTTCAAGGGACCAGTCTAATTTTTATTGTGTTTGAAATCTCATGACATGAGACTGCGGAAGCTAAATGGAATTGTACCTACAGAAAGCCTACGGCAAAGACGCCTGAAACCAAGAGCTTCTTTCTAAGGGATATCTGTAATCTCCAGATCGATGACATTGGAAGAACCAGAATCACAAAGTCTGATATGACGTTGAAGACTCCGGTAGCTTTGTCCATCGCGTAGATGTTGTAGCAATGGCCGGTGGTAATCAATTTGTTCCAGATCTTCTCTCGTGGGTTGCATTGAAAGATGGTGAAGAAAGTTTGCACCAAGTAGAATATCACAATGCTCCAAATACAGCAATAAGTCATTGTGAGCAATGGCAAATTCCTTTGGCCGCCAGGGCTGAAGATTCTGGAGTACTGAAGAAGAATAGAGAGCTTCACGAAGATGCAAACCGGATTGTAGAAGGTGTTCACAATGTTGACCCACTTCTTCGATTGTTAGTGTACTATATTAGTTTAGTTGAAACTAGTAAATCAGATTCTTACGTAAAGCAGTCCGAAGAAGGCGCTTAAGCGCATATCCCACATATGGACACCTGCGCCAGCTTTCGTAGCGAGAACGCTGAGAGTGATATATCCGACCAGACCCAACTATGCTCGTTAGTACCAAAGACCAAGGACCGTGGGGAAACATACCCATGCAATAACGGAAGTATCTTCGAACGCGTTAGAGTACTATTCTAGAAAACAGTGGTGGGTATCAAAACTCACAGTCGTCATATCCTATGGAGCGAAGGAGAAAATGTCTCGTATATATACGTATGAAAATAGCCAAGGTCGCGAGGGTTAAAGCTATCGTCTTCGTGATGTAGATGACGGTATCGAGAGTTGCCGGGTTATCGAAGTTGGGCTGTATACCAGCGGGTGGTGTACCAGCAGGTCCATTCAAAAGTGCTTCCATTTCTTTCTGAAGCTGCTGCTTCGACATGGAAGGAGTTTGATCCCCTAATGATAGAAACCTATAAAGACGCAGTAGGAGAAGGAAGGTTGGTGGGATGAAGAAGATTTTTGGCACTGAGCAAACGCAGAAGAGCACCATTTCTAGCAGCTGTGTCTGGGAAATGGTCAAGTCATCTGACAAGCTGCATGCTTATGGACCTGGGAAACCGGTAAAGCAAATCTCTCTTTCAGCGTTTCGCTTTCATGGCGGAGCACTGCACGAATCCTTGCTAGATAAGCTTCCAATTTCACCTGCACAGGGAAAATCAGCTTGTGGCCTGGGTTTCGAGGCATTCATACATCAAAGAGCGTGCCATTTTGTGGCGTAGCCTTAAGCATTCTCCGCTTTTAGTGGAGGAAAATGTTCAGCTGCAGTCAGCGTAATAAGACATCACATTTCAACGGCTTAGACCAATGACTTGCGCGGTTGATATATGAGTCTCATGATGGCTCCTTTGCTTTTTCCTCGCATATGGCAGTGAGTGGTTGAGAGCCAGAGATGTGGGGCACTTCTTTTTCCTTAGCGCCTGGAATATTCCGTCTTAGCAAACCCCGCCTTTCTTCAAGGAATATATGTATTTTGTGAAAGATGTTTTTTCTTTTTCTCTTTGGCAAATATTAAGTCGTGCTTGTAATGGAAAACGACGATGGCGATAATCTGCGAGTGGGTCGAATGTCTACAGATTTCCGAAGCAATGGTACGAAAGGTGTTGTCGAATTATGGCAATTTTAGTCGGAAAATCCGCCTGTTACTCCCTGCCTTGCATGCCGGAGCCGTGCAGAATTATCTCAGCCCCTCATGCAATGCAGTGCCCCCTATGGTCAACGTCACTTTGTGATTGGCTGTGTCTGGCTAAAGGTCTCTGTTCATTGCCGCCCGGTTTCACATGATTAGAAAACTAATCCCTGCGTTGCAGGATCTTGCGCATCGATCATGATGTTCAGACCCAGAGATCACCGATTCTTTTGGAACACCCTATCAGAATCAGCATGATGTGGGCAACGAATTCAGCCTCAGCTGACAATTTCGCTTGCTGGCGAACTGCAGCTAGGATGCAAACTCGAGTTTTAGAGGCCGAAAAATGCATGAGATTTCCCGCATCTCAAGGCTACGAATGGTCATTAGATGAAGAGTCATATCGCGGAATAAGAAAGTCGTGGGTCCGCCCCAAACCACTCTTCACTAATGTGCACAACAATATTTCGTGTCGCTTTGTGCGGCACATGCTGCTGCGCGTATTCGGTCTCTTCTTGATTAGAGAGCTGCATTTGAGGAATTAGAAAATTCGCAGAGAAAGTGGAGCTGAAGTCACGTACGTTGCACGTCACCGGTGGCAAAAACTTTTTTAAGAACAATAACAAGAAAGAAGGAATTGCTATCGCAGTGTTCGATACAGACTCAGAGCCTACCCCTGAACCAACTCTGTCATCTTCCCGGGAACGGTTTCATCGATAACCACAACGTCGTCATCTTTCAACGAGCGCGTAGAATTCTGAGCCACGAGTTGAATGTCGTCCCCGGCATACTGCGATCTCTCCTGGACCTCTCCAGTCAATTTACCGGGTAAGATTGACAGAGTATCTCTTGATGATCCTCGAGACCATGACGTGCGGTTGTAGCGCGCTAGGAAGTTTGTGACCATATGAGTGGCCTTTTGGATGATGGGTCCATAAATCGGGAGACAGGCACAAAGGATGGAAACACCAAGGTGGATGTTGAGCCAGACCTCATCAAGCCAGATGATATCTGTACAGATGTTTTGGTAAACCAAAGAGTAGGAATAAAGACGGGGGTAACCGACCTGTGCCTGTCCGGGAGTCGTATGTCAATGACAGACGTAGAACATGTGTGATGAGTACACTTTCAAGGCGAGCATTAGTCACGTTTTTCAGCGTGATTCTTGGCCAAGCACTCACAATCCACCAAGCAAAAAGATAAGAGAAATTGAAAGCCGCTTTGCTCGAGAGATCTGTAGTCGAGAGACCATTGGGAGGGGAAGACTAAGGATGACCGTATCAAGAATGAGTTCCAGCACAAGCCCCGAAACGATGAGTCTTCCATAGGGATAGCAATAACCCTTGGCTTCAGGGTCCCAGGCCTTGTGCAGTGGATTACACTTGAAAAATTGTGCAAAGCCAATACCAATAGCCCAAGAGATGCAAAACCCCATAACGATCAAGGATATCAGTCGGAATAAGGGAGTATCAAATATGCAGCGATATAGACACAGTACTGAGGCTTTGATCAGACATGCCGTTGTACTGTAGAGCGTTGCATTGATGGTTTCCAACTGTTGCAAGTTAATTGACTGTTTCGATCTTGTAGACGATTCAGCTCTTACCTTGGACCAAAGTGGATCATCCGGGGCCGACGACCGACTAATTCGAGTAGCTGACCGAAGATCACTTTTAGCAGATGCCGAGGATGGACAGTTGTTTGATGGTCTACTTGCCCCGTATCTGAAGAGAATCTTCTATGTAGAACAGGAAACAGGCCACTAAGATCAACCAGTCATCCCATTCAAACTTCGCCCTTGGGTTTACGGCTTTGGCAAGAAATCGGAAGAAGACGGCAAACCCTGCAATGACTCCGAAGATCACGCCTGTGCTCAGAATCTCGTTGCTGCCGAGGTGTGCCCAGTCTTTGCTACTCATTCTGTGAAGAATAGGACTAAGGAGCGAAAGGTAGGGGACAAAGTGCGTGTTGATGTATGAACACAAGTGAGCCGATAGTGCAGCTATAGGAGAGAATTGGCAAGATCGAAATTGGAGGTCAGACTATGTCAAGGGTTAGGATTTCAGAGATACGGGTCTTTTCAGAGCTTTGGAGGACCAAACTACAGCAGTGAGACGGCGCAGACTCTGTGGCATACAGGCCTCCTACACACATTTCTTCATAGAAAATGATCAATCATTTCATATTTCCCAACACTAAGAAGCAGGGACTGGTCACAGCTCGCAGGTCGGAATCGTTTGTGCAGGCCATGAGTGCGGGGAGCAAATTTCTAGGACTGGCACAGTGCCTCGCGCCAAGCTCACGGATCCGGGCGTCGACATGCATATGCATGAACTGGACCTTTTGGCTGAATGTTGGTCCAGATTAGTCATGAGTGCAGGACCAAGGGCCGTATCTTTATACCACTAAGATTTTGATCCTTGCTTGGATAAATCTCACAACCTACAATGTTCCATTTAAAAGACTTCCTCTGAAGATGACGATCGGCCTCGCTCCTCTTATAGAGTCCCAATAGACTCGACTCCGATATCATCTGTGGTCCAAGGTGGGTGAGTGTATGTGTAATCCGCTTATCATCTGTCTGAGGTGTCAACAATCTTGTCGGGTGAACGAAGAACATTATCTGAATCTGAGGAATGACTGGTCCTGATCTAGGTATCGGACAAGATCTACACTGAATGTCACAGCGCTTGTTCCTTATGTTTCTCAGTAAATCAAAATCAAATTTTCGCGCCAATTAACCTTCACCCTTTTGATTCGGTTCAGGACGTGGGCCATTTGCTTGGAGACCGAGGTGTCTTCAACTTTTCTTCTCCGTCTTACATGCTTCGTCTTATATGCATATAAGCGACACCGCTCTCCGAAGGTATCTTGCCAAGGTCCGCTCTTGCCAAGGACCACTTTGCCCCACCATTTGCAGGTGATTATGACCACCTGTACTTCGTTCCATCAGCCTTGTGCCGTGAAATCAGCCTCGTGCTTACGCTTTAAATCTCTCATTGACACATTCAATAATACGTCGCTACCGTCTTCATGCTCTCCACTTACTGCTGAAATCCATATCTGATGGTTTTAATGGCGGTTCAAGCAATGTCAGGACTCTGATATCTCATCAAGATGGCGCAATCTATGGATGCAGCACAGCTCGCGCATACCCCTGCCGGCGTGCCTCCGCCAGGTGTCATCCCCAACTTTGTTAATCCTCATAGCAGTGGGCCAACTCTGATCGCCGCCGGCTCTGTCTCAGTGGCACTGATGTTGTGTTTTGTGGCTGTGAGGATATACACAAAGGTCGTGATTGTGGGTAAATTCAGTCCCGATGACTGTGAGTTACTCACTGTGACCCGGCTTTTGTGGAGAAAGACTAAAGTTAATATATACGTGCATTGTTGCTGCGGTATGCTATATATCATTCGAATCTGTAGAATGTACATAATAAATCTTGGTATGCTAATCGTGCATTTGGGAGTATCTCAGATTGGTGCTATTCTATATTTTGTTATGGATGTCCTTGGTATGTGCAGAGCGAAAGATCAGTGAGTCGACAATTATTTGACTCCCAAGTAGCCGTGACCATGGGATATTATGGAATCCACATTTGGGACGTCACATTGGCCGATCTTGGGAGCGAAAAAGTCGTCATTGTGAGTTTGCACCCCCATTTCCCTCGACTTCCCCGAGCGAGGCGTTGCTGATCGTATAGCTTCTAGTTGTCATTTTTTCTCAATTGGTCATTCCCCTTCTTCATTCCATTCGCAAAGTTGAGTTTTTTCCTACTTTATATTGAGCTATTCCGACCGATGAAATGGCTTCGGTACAGCTCCTACGCCGGTGCGACCTTTGCAGTACTCTTTTATGCCGTTGTTGTCATATATACTATCAGTGTTGCCGCACCCGCCCCTGGAGAGGCGTGGCAGAAGGCCGGCGACAGGAGCCTGCAATTGCTCCCACACGCTGTGTGGATTGCGTGCGTGGGCTTGGTTCTCGATATTTACATTTTGCTCTTGCCTTTTGCGGGAGTGTATCGGCTTCAGGTGTCTAGGAAGCGGAAGGTAGGCGTCATTGCCGTCTTCTCGACTGGCTTGTTGTATGTCAGATGATACGAATAGAGCCGATGCTCCTGGATCTTGGCTGATACAGGCTTCAGGGCGTGCATTGCTTCATCGCTTTCCATTTATTACAAATGGAGACTACAGCAGAAGGTTTCGGACGCGACCTACATAATAATGCCTGCTCTGCTTTCAAGGTATGTATTCGAGTGCGCCTCTTCCGCCTTCATTTAAGCTAACACATTACAGCCTCCTTGAGTTATCTCTCGGAGTCAGTGCTAGCTGCATGGTATGTTTCTGTTCCTTTCAGCGCTAAATTATACTGACAGAATCTTGCAGCCTGCAATGTCAAACATGCTTCGCCACTTACCTAGCTGGAATCGCCTGGTTTACCTAGCCACTTTCGGCTTCTATGGCTCTTCCGCCTCTAGTCGTGGCAAGCACAATCCGTCGAATCGATTAAGTACCAATCCTCCAAGGGCTAGATACTCAGATCTGGAGAATGGGAGCGAAGGGTCTGGATTGCACGACTACGAGATGACACCCGTAAAGTCGGCGCGGACGTACGCCCGCACCGGCAGTTCGAGCGAGGTGGAAGATGATGGCTCTACAGTACAATTTGGAGCAGCATAGCTTGTAGATTTGGTGAGACAATTTAGGCATAATCTATGCTCTAAAAATTGAGTTATATTCTGCAATTACAATATCGGATACAAATTTTGGCTCTGAAGCGGCATTAGATCATCCTTGGTTTCTTCGCCGAGATTTCCATTACAACCTTGAGGTGTTTGAGAGGAGAGCTAAACTTGTGTACTGTAATGGGACTGTGCCTTTTTTCATCTTCGATGGCTGTTTACACCCTTCAAGAATATAAGAGGCAGCCTTTAGATATACAGCACCTCTATACAGGATACACAGCTACAGGAGACCGACTCGAATAAGGGGCAAGTCAGTATACAGTCTTAAGTATGGCCACTAGCCAAACCATCCAGCCCAACGGAAACGGAACGATCCAACATTCTCTTCTCTTCTACTATGATACCTCATCATAAGAATTTCAATCCGGCAAGGCTGGGTCCTCCGTCTGCCCGCAAAACATGTAACATGCGAGCTAGGATTCCCACCTTGATCTCCAAGATAAGTCAAGCTAGCTCAAGCTCCAGCTTGCACCCCCAATGGCCAGATGTCTAAAGTACGTGAGTTGCGACACGGATACTCGTTTCGCGTCAGCGATATGAATGTCAGAGAAATAGAATCATAATGACTCGGTGCCAAAGGTTCATCTATATGTGTCTTGTCGCAACAGTGGGACTGTTGGTTAGTGAGTCTCATAATCTAGCCGCTGTTTCATGGCTATACGACTATACGGAGGATACGTATAGCCTAGAAACTCTATTTATATAAGTCTTCTATCTATATTAAGCTTCTTATTTAAATTATTCTTCTTTAGAGCTATAGTATTCTTTAAGTCTATATATATATTAGTTAACTATTTATTTATTTAATCTTTTATTATATTTTATTTATTCTTATTTATTTCTATTTACTTAATTTAATTAATATTATAGTCGCTATTATTAGAGACTTTAAAGTATATTATTCTTTTTTTAAAAAGATCTTAAAAGCTATATCTAGATCTTTAAAAAAGATTAAGATCTTTAAAATTAAAATAGTTATATATAAAATTATTACTTCTTTTTATTATTATTCTATCTCTTTATCTAAAATTATTAGTTTTAATATAATCTTAAAAATATTTTTATTTAATAAAAAGTCGTAAATTAAATAACTTAAAAAGTATTTAATTAAATTTAAAAAAGAATAAGTATATTTTTAAATTTAATATTAAGTATATAAATCTTAATTATATTATTACTATTATTATTATTACTATAACTTTAAATTTAGCTTTAATTTAAAAAAAGAGAATAGCTCTAAAATCTCTTTTATCAATATATATAAAAGGCTTATTTGGGTTTATACTAAAAAACCTTGATTTTGTATGTGTAGCCAATCATAAATTCGTCAGTTCTACGCTTTTAGGAAAGGTATGCTGACTCAGCCCGCTAGGCCTCCCGGGCCCCCTTATCAAAAATTTGTGTGACTTATTCTTCTATCTTGAATAACTTTTGTCCCTCTGTATATAATTAGCTGAAACTTTCGCAAATATTAGAGCTCTATTTGTGCTTTCAAACGATTTAAGAATTATTAGATTTGGATCAATATTGATTGAGTGGAATTAAATTCAAATATTAAGCCTCCTGGGCAGGCCGCTTACTCAGCGTCTTAGCATAAACAAATAATTATCCCGCGTTCAATTCTTATTCCTCATAAATCTGACACGCAGCCAGGAATCTAACAATCCACTTATTATTCGGGGAGAAGAATACAGAGAAGTAATAGCAATAGTATAGCCATCTGCAGTAAGAACACAATCTCGCTCTCCATCCTCTCACAGCAAATTGACGCGTCAGCCAGGTACCCAGCAATAATGACACATACCCACAACAACAACATATACCCACGCCAGTAGTACAAGAGAAGGAGAACACTACAGAGAAGGAAGGCAGCTATGCTAGCAACAGTATAGCCATCTGCAGTAAGAACGCAATCCCGCTCTCCATCCTCTCACAGCAAATTGACACGTTAGCCAGATACCCAGCAATAACGACACATACCCACGTTAGCAGTACAAGAGAAGGAGAACACTACAGAGAAGGAAGGTAGCTATGCTAGCAACAGCATAGCCATCTACAGTAAGAACGCAATCCCGCTCTCTAGCATCCCACATCAAGAGGAGGTCTACAAGTCACGATCTATTGGGAGCACTTATTGACGTACTCATTGACGCACTCATTGACGTACTTATTGGGGGACTCAATGGAGCACTCATTGGGGGACTTATTGGGGGACTCATTAGAGCACTCATTGGAGCACTTATTGGGAGCACTTATTGGGAGCACTTATTCGAGAATAAGTACCACTCACACCCAAATTTAGCCCTATTTAGTAGATTCTTCCCGGTAGCGAGTAGATTAAATCTAACTCTATGAATTTAATTCATAGGCCTATACTTGTATATATTAAAGATATAAAACTTTTTTTTAATCTTTATAAATATTATAAAATTATTAATATTAAATTCTTTAAATAAATCTTTTTTAAAATATTTAAATTTAATTATTTTATATATTTAGTTTAAAATTCTATTAATTAACTTAATAATAAAAATATTTAGAATATTAATAAAATAATATATCTTTTACGCTATTTTAAGATATATAGCTAGGCTATTTACTATTATATAATATTAATTATAGCTCTATATCTATAGAAGATTCTATTAAATTATTATATTTATTTAATAAAATTATTAATTTATTATAAATTTAACTTTATTTAAATATATAATTACGCCTTTATAACTATTTATATTATTATTATATAAGATAATTTTATAGTATAGTTTATTAAAAATAAATATTATAATAATCTTCTTATTTATAAATTATCTTTAATAATTAATAGTAAACTATATTTTAATAATTTTATTTAATTAAAATTCTTCTCTTCTAAGAGCCTATTTATTTATTATAATTTTAATAAAAGATATTATATATATAAGTACTATAAATATAGCTATATCTATTTAAATTATTAATAAAATTATTTATTAAATTAATATTTAAAGATTTACTTAGCTATTAATTAAATTCTATTAAAAAATTAAATATTAAAGATTAATTAACTTTTAAAGTATCTATAAATACTCTTTTTATTATTATATATATTAAAAGAATTTTTATATATATTATTTAATTTATTAGATTTTAATCTACTTTATAAAAGTCTCTTATAAATAAATAATTAGTATTTTTAAATAAAAACTTATTTAGATCTTATTTTTATTAAGATCTTAATAATAATTATTTAAAAAGATATAAAAATTAACTATTAAAACTAAATTCTATATTATAACTATTAAAATTATTAATTTATATACGTAGTATTTAATATATTAATAATAAATCTTTAAAAATAGCTTTAATATAACTATTTAATTTAAATAAATTTTTAAATATAGTCTTAGTATATTTATTTATTATTAAGATTAATTTTAAAGTATAATAAAGATTAAAAATAAATCTATAATCTCTTAATTTTATATAATAACTTAATTAATAATAATATATCTTAAGAATAGAGTATCTTAAAATACGCTATATATAATAATATAGTTAATACGCTATTATAGTAGAAATTAGAAGCTATATTTATTAAATAAGATCTTAAAAATATATTTTATTATATTTTAA
>JAEUBB010000044.1:133292-163658 GCA_018257885.1 Parmelia sp. 050094
ATAATCTTTATTAAATAAAACGCTATTTTTTTTAGTCTATATATATTATTATTTATATTTAATCTCTTTATTAAAGTAATTAATTAAGTTATAGTAATTATTTTATTATTAATTATAATATTATATTACTTAAATAATTTTTTCGCTATTTTTATATTTAGTAATAATATAATTTTATATAATTAATAATTTAATAGTCTATATAATAATTTAAATATTAAAATTAATTATTTAAAAGACGTTATAAATACTATAGCTAAGTTTTTAGAAATTAAATTTAATAATATACTTATATAGATAAAGCTATCTTTAAATAAGCTAGCTAAAATAAGAAATATAATTAAAAATCTCTTAAAATAGATTACTATCTTATATTAAAAGCTTAAGTTAGTTATTAAATTCTTATTATTTATTATTAAAATTATAATTCTAAAGAGAATCTTTTTAAGACGACTTTTTAATACTTTATAAAGATTAGTAATTATTATATATATTATATCTTATATAAGAGCTAATCTTTAGTAATAAGATATCTTTTTAAAGAATTAAAATAATTTATAATTATTATATTACGTTATTAGCTATCTAACTTAATACGTATAGATAAATATTTTAAAAAAGTTTAAAATAAAAAGTTATATTTTAAACTATTTAAATCTTTTATAATCTATTTAAAATATTTTTAATATATATATAGCTATATATAATCGCTATAAAGATATATAATTTAAAGAAATAAAGGCTATATAATATATTATTTAATTATAGCTAAATAAGCTATTAAGATTATATTTAATTCTTTATTATAATAATAATATTTATATTTATAATCTTTAGAAGTTATTTATTTAAGAGTTAGTTATAATATCGCTATATTATATAGCTATACTTATAATTAAGAATAATATTATTCTAATTTTTATATAAATTTTAATAAAGATTAACTAGCTAATTAATAATTTATCTTATTTTCGTTATTAAAAAATAATTAATATATTTTTATAGCTATATTATCTAGCTATATCTTTCTCTATATAGAGTAAGATTTATTAAATTTTTAATATAATTAGACTATCTTATCTAAAAAGACTATACGTCTTTTATAATAAAGACTTATTTTAAAAATATAAAAAATATATAAGACTTCTATTAAGTTCTATAGCTATTATTATATATTTAAAGCTATTTAGTCTTTCTTTCTAGCTATTATTAACTTATTAGCGAGTTAAGTAGTCTTACTTAGTACTTAATAATTTAAGACTAAAACTATAAAGTTATATCTTATTAATATATAATTAATCTATATTAATATAAGTTTTAATAATCTCTTTATATTTTATAGTATATAACTAAAGCGTATTATAGCGAGAATATATTAATTATATAATAAGACTAATATTAAGAAAAGATATCTAATTATTAAAAATAATCTCTTATAAATTTTAATTTAATTTAATTAATTTAATAGATTAGAAGCTATACTTTATATATTCTTTTATCTTATATTCGCTATTTTTTTTAAAGTAAGTAAATTTATCTACTCTATATAAGATTATAATAATAAGAAATTTAATTAGTAATTTCTAATATATCGCTCTATAATATTATATAAAGATTACTTTAAATTAATATTATTAATATTAAAAATAAATCTATTTAGATAAAAAATTACTTTAATTATTATTATATTAAAAGATAATACTTATCTAATTAAGATCTTAAATTATCTCTTTTAGAAATAGTTTATTACTTTAAATATATCTTTATTTAAGATTATAGTAAGTATTTTATTTATTAAAAATCTAATAATAGAAAATCTTTATTAATCGCTAAAATTTCTTTATATTAAGAATTATTATTTAGATTATTTCTTTTATAGAGAGATTATAATATTTATTAAATTTATAAAATTAAGTAATAAAGAGATTTAGCTATTTAATAAATAAAAATTAAATAATTATTATCTTTATATTATAACTTATTCGTTATAAATACTTTTAGTATTATATTAGTATTAGTATATATCTTCTCTATAGCGCTAGTATTAGTAATATTTATTAAATTATTCTATAAGATTTTTATTTTTTATATAATATTATATAGAATATTTAAAAGTTTTTTAATATTAAAGTATATTATATAGTCTAGCTAGACTAGCTATATATATTACTAAGTTTATTAAGATTTACTAACTTTAATATAAAATTAATCTAATTATCTATTTATATATCTATTTAAATTAATATTATAATTAAGTATATCTTTATTTATTAAAAGAGAGAGTATTAATTATAATAATAGAATTATTAATTAATAAGTTTTATAATTTAATTGCTATTTTATAGTTATATAATTATATAGAGAATATATATAATTTAAAAGCTTTATTTATATAAGTCTTTTATCTATATTAGACTTTTTATTTAAATTATTCTTTTTTAGAGTTATAATATTCTTTTCTATTTATTTATATTTATATATATAATTAATTTAGCTAGCTATCTTAACTCTAAATTTATATCGCTTAAATATAAAAGTTTTTTAATATTAGAGTATATTATATAGTTTAGCTAGGCTAGTTATGTATACTGCTAGGCCTATTAAGGCCTGCTAATCTTAACGTAGGATCAGTCTAATCATCTATTTATATATCTACTTGGGCTGACGTTACAATTGAGTATGCCTTCATTCGTTGGGAGGGAGAGCACTAAGCGCAAATATTCAGTAATCATGCCTACTGTCGTCTTTCCTCCCCTCTAATTATCTTCCAAGCAAACACTGAACGCCGGATGAAATAGAATCACAGGCAAGATGCGACAAACAATGGCTGACTATGTGCTATGCGGGCACTGTTGTGTGTATGTCGCTCTGCGTCTATGTTCAGATTGTCGCGCTGGACTGTGGTATGGTTCAACTGTCGAATGGGACTGTAGGAGTGAAAATACCGCAAGACAATCTGTTTGAGTGTATTGGTGCTGGTTGCGGAGTTGAGGGAAATGATGGTATCGTCGCTCAACTCCTGCGCGTCTGAACGGTACCATTTTGCTTTGGCCGTGGCGCGCGAGCTCTCGAGCGCAGAACCAAGTCCAGCGGCTACGTTATTCAAGGAATTTTGCTTCGATTAGCACAGACGCTTTCTGCTTTCTTTTCCAAATCCTTGTTGTACGCCGCAAACATTGAATTTCGGCACTGGTTCCACGGTACAGAGCAAGACATGAAGGAGACGGATTGCTGAGAGCCTTTCCTCGTACAGCATTGTGATCATTGGTCTAGTTCTCTAGACGATCTAGATAGTGTTATTTGACAAGTCGTCAATCTTCATGATTTCGTATCTGCTAAGCTCTCGCGCGGTCCAAGCGCACCGCTGGCATGACAACTTTTTATGCTCTAGACCGAAAGTACCATATGGAGAAAGCTGCCACAGCAACAGGCAAAATGTAGGTAAAGAATCTCTGCAACACCTTCGCTAACAGATACCACCATAGAGTCGTATGCATCTTTATGATGTTGTCCGGTTGATTGATATGAGGATACTGCTCTTTCACCGGCAAAGGTTTACCTAAAAACTTGCAAAGGTTCTCGAATCCATCCTTCGGCTTGAACTCTAGTATCTTATCTTTTGACACTACACGGCGGATGTGGGCGTAGTGGTCGATATAGGTTTGGCGGAGCTTCTGGCGATTCTGAATGTCGCCGTCTGTCCAAATACTAACGATGAGGTTGAAGAGCTTCCAGTACGCATCAATGCCCTTCTATAGTAACCATCAGTCGCGGCTCTTCAGGTATTGCTCAGGATAGGTCAAGGTCTCATACCGGTCCTAAAGGCGCCAGATAGTAGAGAGATTTCCAGCCTAGAAGCACGTAGAAAGTATTCTCCATCGACACCAACCAGCTTTCGGTATCGCGCTCCGTGAGGACAATCTTGGCGTTGGGATAGGCGGCTAGGAGTTCGTCGACGAACATGATGCAAGGAATGTCGGTGACGGCCTATTCCAATCAGCGAGATGTCTTTCGTGACCGAGAGCGGCTGGAGAAGATCTAATCACGCTGAAATTCCCAAGGAGCTTGTCAAACTCCGCTCGCTGATATTGTTTGCCATCACCTCGATACTTGGCCCTCAGAGCCTCGAGCCAGTATGGGAATGTTTTGGTTCGCCCCGCTTCAACCATATGATAGGATTTGTAGCCTAGCTGATGGAGCGCTGTCTGCATAGCTGGAAAGGCTGAGCGACGTTCCTGTGATGGGAGGTGCGGAGATGAAAAACGAACACATTGTCCCTGTCCGGGACATGCCCAAGGCCAATACCTGCATCTCGACTGGGCGTGGAGACACGGCGGGTATCTCATCGATGAGCCTACCCGCGGGGGAAGACATGCTCAATAGCTCAGAGCAACCTTTATTTAAGTAGATAATGTCTGTATGTCCAAGGGACAACTGATAGTATAGTGGAGTTAGAAAGCTCGCCCGGTTGCTTAGCAAGGTAGGAGAATTCGATGCCTACGCACAGCTAGGTTGATTTCTCAACTTTAGATGAAACCGTCATTACGTTGTGTTTGCAAACGCGGTGTATCGATACTAGTGTAGATTTTCAAAACACCTGCTCGTCTCAGCACTAATTTTAATTACGTTCCATGATTTTCTTCGTACATTTGACCAAGAAATCTACATTCCAGGGTTCAGTTGACGATAACGGCACACCTCTTCAATCTTGTTTCCTGCGAGCTCTTTACGACTGCCGTTAATAGCCGCTAACCTCTGCATATAATCTACGTTATTTCGATAAGACCCATATACGTCCTGAACATCCTCCTCTCCTCTACAAGCGGCGTCACAGGAGCCCGCAGTCAGGCAAACTATGCAGCGGGAAACACCTACCAGGATGCATTGGCTCGCCATCGAACCATGAAGGGGGAAAAGGCCGTCTCGCTCGATCTCGGGATGATTGAAAACGTTGGCTACGTGGCCGAACACCCCAAGGCTCGCGAATTCTCCGAGAAGCACGGATACCAATCTGTTAGCGACACGGAACTACTGGCTCTTTTGGAATACCACTGCGATCCTAATCTGGGTGTTCTGTCCCCTTCGGCGTGTCAGGTCATAATCGCTGGGCTCAGGGTGCCAAAGTCGATGTCGGCGCAAGAATTGGAAGAGTCGTACTGGATGTCCAGGAGCCAATTTAGAGCTCTGCACCAGATGGACAATGAAACTTCCGCCTCGACATCGGTCAGCGCTGCAAAAGATAATGCTGACACAGTGAATCGGCTTTCCAATTCCACCTCGATTGATGAGGCAGCCTCTATCATCTCCGAATCCCTGATGAAGAAATTGTCAAGGGCACTGAGCATGCCCGAAGAAAACATCGAGCCGACGAAACCGATGCACTTTTTTGGCGTCGATTCTCTTGTGGCGCTCGAAGTTCGGAACTGGTTCGCCAAGGAGATTGAAGTCGATGTTACGGTTTTTGAGATTTTGGGAAACGAGAGTATGGCTGAATTGAGTCTCGAGGCTGCGGGGCGAAGCGGTCATTGTCGTCATTTTCAAGAGCGTAAGGGTGACGAAATGTAGCCGCGTTGGGCATTTGCATTCGCTTTTCGTTGGTTAGAATATTTGCAGGTCTCTTTTGGGTTGTAAAGGGCACTTTTGGAAATCTAGTAGCTGGTCAACACTCAACGAGGATGAGTTGGTAGTGAGAGTCTGCATGGGTGATCCCAATATTGATGGTTATACTCGGAGCGGGTATCGTGGCTGGCTTATGTATGACAATCCTCAATTTCCCGGAACTCTCTACTCGCATCTGTCATCTGTCGATATGTATTGTTACCCATGGTAGGAACGAGCAGTTTGCCCATTCCCTTATCGCTAAGTTAGATCAAGCCGAGTCTTTTGACAAACAAATACGATTATCACAAGGATCACATTTCGATCAGCGGAACTCGCCAAGCTTCGCCAGTGTCAGCGGTCGGTTTCCTAGTCTCTATTAGCGGCGTATGATCGATAAGGACTGTGAGACTCTTTTCCACCGGGATCGTAGCTGTCGTTTCGGGATGGCCGTTTCGCTACCGACCGACTCCTCCACTCCGGCTCCTAAAGATTCTCAATAATCGGCGTCTGTGTGGAGATGGGGATGCTCGTCCTTTCATGCGGCGCTTTCATTGGCTTGTCTATAAGTTTTTACTTTCGTCGCTTGTTACGCAGCGTGCAAGCAGATGCGGAGCTTTCGCGGAGTCGTCGTGCTTGTGTTGCGTCACCCTCGCGTGGGTCGTGAACAGCCATGGATAAGACGTCACCACCATAGATAAGACGTCTATCCATGGGAAAGATACTTCCTGATGGTGCTGTCACACCCATCTCATGGATTTTTAAAAAATTCTTATTAATTAATTCCTCTAGCTCAATTATGTTATTATTTTAGTTTTATAAAAAAAATTAATCTTATTTAATAGTTATATTTCTTAAATAATTTAAAATTCTTAAGAAATATAGAGTTTTGAGAAAGTTATTATTAGAGTAAAGTTTTTTATCTCTAGAGTTAAGTTCCGAGGGAGGTGAAAGCCCTAGAATCTTAAATAATTTTTTAAGGTCTAAAAGTTCTAGGGCTTCCGGGGCCTGGACCCCCCGGAACTGAGCCCTAAAAGGATAAAAAACTTCGCTTTAATACTAACTTTCTCGAATTATTATAAATTTTAAAAATTCTAAATTATTGAAAGAATATAGTTATTAAATAATAGTAATATTTTTATAAATATAAAATAATAATATAATCAAGCTAGAGGAACAACTAATAAGAATTCTTAAAATATCCATGAGATGGGCGTGACAGTACGATGAGTATTCATCATATCTATAGATAGATATCCGTTTTATCCATGGCTGTTCACGACCCACGGGGGTGACGCAACACTTGTGTGGTTTACGAAGCCTCAGAAACAGAGGCTGAGATGCGGCTTCACATTTTCCTCAACGCGGTATTGTGTGTATGCGTGGCATGTAGAGATGACAGGCGGACTGATTGGTGTAACCTTTGCCTAATTATTAGATATGATTCACTCGCGCCGGGTCATGCTAACGGCTGTAAGCACGTGGCGAACGAGGAGCGAGTTTGCGTGCTATGGAGCGGTGCGCGATTCTTGATGCATGGAGAAAGAATCCCTGGTAGAAGGGGGGACTCATGTTATTCTACGCTTGGTATATTTTCCTGGCTTCTATTGTTCTGCTAGTCTGTTCGCCCCGATCATAGCGAGTGCCGACGAGATGTTCTCATCGTGACACACCTTGACACAAGCAACGGTAAGTATAATGTAGAAGTCCCCCACTAACTACATTGCAAATTCCATCTGGCTCGCAATTATCTCCGCATCCCTCGGTCGACATGAAGTTTGGGTTGCAAGATTTGACTGGTCGGGAAGAGGACGGAGTAGGTGGCGCGGTCGAAGGTGGTGGTATGCTCGAAGGCGGTGGAGGAGGAGGGCTTGGAGAGAATGGTGGTGGCGTGCTGGAAGATGAGGGTGGAAGAGGTAGGGACGATGGTAATGGCGAAGGCACGGTCTTCGATAACGGTGGTGCAAGCGGCGCAGATGCGGTTTGCGAGCTCGCTGACGACATTCCAGCTAGCTCAGGCTTGCTAGAAGGCGTTGAGGTGATTCCAGATAATCCATCCCCAGATTTCGTCACCAACACATTAGATCCCGCTGCAAACCGTCCGCAATTACTCCCGGCACAAGATATGCCATAGTCAAACCAAGCCGTCACGAAAGGTCCAACAGGCGCAGGGGCTGCCGCGATTGAGCTTGCACCACCCCATGTGCACATAGCTCCCGACGCAACGGTGCTGATAGTTGTGATTGAGTTAGTAGCACTGCACGCACTGAACGTTGAGAAGCATGTTGTGCTGCAGCCGTGGCTTGAATATGCCGTAATATCCCCCTTAGCAGTAATGGCTCCGGAGCAGATGGCGCTACAGTCACTAGCTGTCTGCAAAGCCGTGCAAGACATCGAAGTCGCTCGTGAAGATGACTGTGTCGACGAAATTTTCGATTGGCTTGGACTCTTTGATTGATTGTCGTCGTCCGTTTCAGAGTCATCTTCTAATGCCTTCTCTAGGGTCTGAACGCTCTCTAGCTCTTTCACCACGTCGGTAAGATCATCGAATTTTTTTCCAGTAGCTGTCTCAATGTCAGTCTCCGCTTTTCCCAGATTGTCAGTGAGACATCTAGCTGCGTCGAAAATGTCGGTAATAGGATTGATGCTGAGGGAACAGTCCTTGTCATTGCTGGGCGGTAGTGGGCCAATCTTATCTTCGAGATCCTAGAGCAACAATTAATCTACGGAGTCTTCATAACATTGATTCATTGCTCTGAGAGTAGCACACACCTTTCGGACAGCTTTGATCTTGCCGATCAACTCATGCGCCTTGCCTTTAGTAGGGTCATCAATGAAGTCTTGCCAAATTGGAGCGATCATCACAATGTTACTGCTCAACGCATTGACACTGGAGCTGGTTTCTGCGCCTGCAGGCAGAGCAGCAAGAGCACGCGCAGACGTCGTGGAAGGGTTAGTTCGGCTAACAGCGGATCCAGTAGTAGATGCTGTGGAGAATTGAGGTGAAGATGGGGTAATTGAAGGAGTAGTGGAGGACTTCAAGCCCTTGTATTCTGAATTCAGACTTGGAGTAGACGATTGTCTCCAGCCGATGCCATTTGTACGAGGATCTGTGCTTATGCCTGACAGGCTGGTCGACTTAGGCGAAGTAGAAGTTGATAATGTCAAGGATTGGCTTTCTGACGAAGTGCTTCCCGTACTTAACGGCGTTCTTGTACTGACATTCGGGATAATGCGCCTCTGTGACGGAGGCTTCAGAACGCTTCCATATCCCGCGCTCCCGCGCATGGAAGTGGTAAAGGACGTTTTTGGAGGTGATATTGACATCCTGGTTTCGCGTGTTGGGACATGTCTCGTAGGGTCGCCAATGAGACCACTGTGGGTGCCACTAGACTGAATGGATGAAGGACTAGATACCCAACTCGGAGGTAAGCGGCTTAAAGGTTGTCCTACTTTAAGTGTGAGTGCTGTATATACAGTGCATTCGTATTTGAGAGCACTTACTCATGGTTGACGGGATAGGGTATCTGTATATTGCGCCGTAGCTGTTTGTAACATTAGATCGGACAATGCCTTTTAGAGCGGTAGCTAGCGCGATGGGGGTGACTTTTAGGTCCCGCCCAGGAATTAGAGGCTACTCCAATTTAGTAATATGCTTTACACTCGTTGTCAATGGTGAGCGCAGACCATGTAGCCTGGAGGCGGCGAGGGGATCCCCGCGTCACCGGTGATAGATACCGGACTGACTAGTATAGCATTGTAGGGAGTAGGGCAAGAGCCACACGACCAAATTGGGACGGTTATAGTGACCACTGCTGAGATGCTGGTAGCAGTGCAGACGGTTGCGGAGTCAGCTGTTAGACCGGAGATTAAGGTAGTCTTTACGTCAAAGATGCCCTTCTGGTAGCCGATTGGAGGAAAGGACGGATGAGGGACCGTGTCGCGCTTCAAAGGTTGACGACCAGCTTCTGGCGGAAGCACGATGGGTACAGCATCCATGGTAATGTCAGGTAGGTAATCCCGTGGCTTGTCAGTGTTCTGTAACTAGTGAACACGCATTCATATAAAGGTCCACTCAGTGGAAGCAGCTCACCACATGAACATCCCACTGAGTGGTCTGTACGAACCTGGGACGCTTTCCGTTAATCCTTGTCTGGTAGAATGTGACAATCTTGTTTACGTTGAGGTTGCGCATGAGCGTGGGCAATTCCGCATAGTACTAAATCTCGCCATTGGTAGCTTGGCCACCGTGCTCAGGGTCGCTATCTTGGGGAGTTTGCGAAGGCGGCGAAAAGAGATTGCGACAATTATTTGAATTCATGTACACATAGGCGGTGCCTCCATGGGCTGCGGCGGCGATTGCTTTTGATGCTCGGTTGATGGCTCGCCACCAGAGATTGTTCTTGTTAGACTCACTGAGACCCATACTCGTCATGTTGTCAATGCCGAAGACATTGGTGAACACTTTTCCCTTGCTCGCTGTGTAGAATTCGATGAATTCGTCCACGATGTCGAAGTCGTCTACTGTGGTACTGCCACCGGCCCAGAATACGCCAATGCGATCATCTGGATTTGGGAACAGGGCAGCGTAATTGTCTATGAGGAGTTTGATGTATGGGATGCCATCAGAATCCTTGCCGTCCTGTATTCCATCATGGGAGGTCCAGTTCGTCCATCCGACCGACGTCTCTGTGAGGCTTAGCATGATAACCACGAGTATCCAGTGGATGCGGAATGCATGTGTGGAGAGACATACTGCCGATGTTCGTTCGGGCAACGTGAAGGTTTTCATATGGGATGTTTCCTTTCGAAAGATACTTGCGCGATAGGTCAGGTCCAGCCTGGGCAACATTCAGAATAGCGAATTTGAGCAATGCTCCGAAGAGATGCAGAGAGAGCAACATCTGTAGCATGAAAAGACTGGAGCGTAGGAGACCTCAAACACCCAAACAAAGGTTGAAAGAAGAAATGTGCGGTGCGTACCAATTGTTTATGAAGACAGAATGATCATGACTGTGGGAACATATTATCTACAGTCGAAACACAGGGATGGCGACAAGGAACGATCGTCAAGCATCACTCGTCTCAGGAATGGATGTCCTGTCCACAGATGCGTCTGTGTGAGTCTGGTGGATTCATCCCAGCTCTCTTTCATACTTGGTGGTTTCACCTTTGTTTGAAAATGGTCAGGTCTTCAGACGTAGAGTATTGGTCAGCGGCGAGGTATGAGTGTGCGATCGGATGGATCATGCAGCGAGGATTTCCCACCAGCTGGACTAAGTAGTCAGCTGTCGTTTTGATCAGCCCCGACTCTGCTTGGATGATGAAGTATCAGATTTTTAATTCAACGCATCCGACATATCTGGACAAGGACATCCAGAAGTAATAGTCAAGCAGAAGAACAGTCCTCGCAGGTAGAAGGGAATATAGATTTTTTGAAGGCCTTCCGCAGGATCTTGAGGACCCCGCATAAGGAAGCTATGCTATATATGGCCTAGCCTAGCTGCGGAAGTCTGCACCTTCCAACTACCTCATCCCTAAGTACCGTTGACCTCGCATTTTGCAATATACTCGACATCATTCTTCCATCCATCTTCTTCCATCTCCACAGAATAGCTATTAAATAAAGTAGATCAGCGAGACCCTACTCTACTGCCTTGTCCTCTATATGTAAAGATGGCGACTTTTGCAAGCGCTTTCAAACGACGCTCCCTTCCCTTCCTTGCCCGGACAACACCAATCGATAAACATGACGATCGTCCATGCACCGCTAGCATCATCAAGCACGTACCTGTGCGACACCTCCCTCTCACCTCCCCTCTCCCCAACCATCCCATCCCATCCCATCCCACCACCTCAAAACCACCTCTCGCGTAAACCTTCCTAGCCCAACCCCGCGTCAACATCCAACACAAACCCTCCCCCTCCCCCTCCCCTCCCGATCCGCGCATTCGCCACAGTAGAACCACCGATGGAACATCTTTCAACCTTGCTATCCGGAGCAACCAGATCGAGCATGCGCCCACCCATGGTACAGATACCAATGACAAGAGAAATTCAATCTGCGCAGGATGGGCATGCGATACACCGCACCGTGGACGCTGCGGAGGAGGTATACTATCCTGCCTGTAATGTATTCTATGATGATGTAAGACTGGTAGATATATATAGTATCTGTGTAGATGAACTAATTCTTGGAGAGTAGGTATAAAAAGAAATAGAAGGAAAGGGCTAGTTTGAGCTTATCTACCTTGCTAAGATCTCGCCATGTATACGTATATTGCCTATTCTATGCTATAAGCTAGGCCGACATAGGATCGAGTGCAACACGACTAGCTACTAGGCTATATTTTCCAATGATATAACTACATCAACCCACTCGAAAATGGCCTGCTCTCCCCGTGGAAGCTATATATATCGGCGGTGCTATATAAATCTCCAACATCCCCCGGTTTTGGTAAGATGCGACAATGACAACTACAATGACGGAGCCGACGCCCTTCAACAGTTCAAAAGATCGTGCCCAAGTGAAATCATGCGAAACCTAGACCTCGAAAAACGTACTAACGACACTCTGCTTCCGCTCCGCCCGACTGGCCCGACGCTCCTGGACGTTCTTGGCGTCTTGAGCGGCGATGATGTCCTCGCCCGTCTCGGGGTGGTCCATGATGGAGTCGGTGTGCGGGAAGAAGCGGTTGAAGCCCCAGTAGAAGACGCCGGCGGCGATGAAGGAGTAGATGTAGCCGATGTTGAAACTGCGCGAGTTGAATTGTTAGCGTGACGCCGATCAAGTTGCGCGCGACGTTGGCTGGCGGCCAGCTCTGTGCGAGCGCGTTGCTTGCGGGGAGAGAAAAGGAAAGGGAAGAGGCTTACAGATGTTGACCACCCGCAGTGACGCCGGTCTTGCCCATGCCCGCGACGACGATGTTGTTGACGAAGCCGGGGAGTGGGGGGACGCAGCCGATGAAGAAGGCGGCGACGGCGCGCCAGTTGCTGGCGTATCGGGGCGAGTAGCGGTAGATGCCGTGGAAGTTGTACATGTCGGGTACGGACACGTTTCCACGTCGGACAATGTAGTAGCTGCGGCATGATTAGTGGATCTGGACGTGGTAGGTGGGAGCTGTGGGAAATTGTGGGGGACGAACTCAGTGATGAGGATGGATGTCATAGGACCCAGGAAAATGGTGTAGCCGCCGAGGAAAGCAAGGAACTTTGCGGCTGATGCGAGGATTTTCCACTGCAGAGGCGGTCAGCGGGCCAATGATAGCAGAGCAAAATGGCAGGCCGACTTACCGGAACGAAACCCCAGCTTCCAATGACGGCAGCTAGGAGTTGACCACGGCGGATGTTAATGTACTTGGGGCAGAAAGACATGAGGTCGTTGGCGGCGCTTATGGAGTTGGCCGAGATGTTGATACCGAGGGTGACGATGAGCAAGCCGATGGCGCCAAAGGCGGAAGCAGCGCGGCCACCGTGGGACCCGGATGCCGACCAGAGCTGGACAATTTCGATGGGGTTCCAAATGACTGAGCCATATGCCGTCTCAGCGGCGGCGGCAGTGAAGATGCCAAGCAGGCCAACGATAGCTGTGGATGACGATGATTAGCAAGATGGCCGTGAAAATGTGCGGCGGGAAACCCACTAAAGATGAAGGGAATAACGATTGCCTGGACATTCTGTGCGCTGGGTTTGTTGGAGTATCTCGCAAAGTCGGCAATGTTCAGGCCCAAGGTGGCGTAGTTGCCCAAGACTCCGTTGAGATCTGCAAGAGAGACTGTGATTAGAAGGAGGCGATGGATGATGTGGGTGCAGAGCATCGCTTACTGGCGAAAAAGGCCCAAGCGAGAGCCGAACCGCCCAAAGTGGTGGGCTGGGTGATGACAGTACTATTAGCGATGGTGCCGCCAGCCTTGTGCAACGTGGAACCGAAAACGGCCAAGAAAATGATCGGTGCAATAAAACTCTTGAGAGCGAAGAAATATTGGACCTTGGTGGTGTAAGTCAAGTCCATGAGCCGCCCGGAGGGGAGTTAGCTGCAGGGTCATACCTTAGTATAAGGTATGCAGAGGAAGGGGATCTGAAGCATGAAGTAGAGCACAAAGCCACACATTCCTGCCGTGGTGATGCCCTCGCTAGCGGGTATAGTATTGGGGATGTTGGCAAAGCTTGGCCAGATGGCTGTGAGCAAGACGGTCATGCATTGACCGCCAGTTGTGGTTTGGACACTGTATGCGGTTAGCCTCCTCAAGTGATGAAGTGATTGGTCAGAAATATTCACCCGAGCCAGACGATAGCGAGGACGCAGCGGGACAAGACGACAAAGTAGCTGAAGTAGTAGCCAAATGGCATGCGTGCGAGAACGGGGAACGGAGTGTGAAGCTGTTCCCAGTAAGCTCAGCTCCGCTCAGCTCTCTGAAGGACACAACCCACTTTGGCACCCATTCTACCATTGATTGTAATGACGATACCCATGATGGTGTTGCCAAGGACACAGGCGCCGATTGCCATTTTCCAGTTGAGGCCGACGGCAATGATGGAAGAAGCTGCGCGACAAAAATTTCAGAATCCCCGCTCTCTCTGTTTCGACCGACGAAACACAGGGCGGGGGACTCACCAACTTCCCAGTTGGAGACAGCCCAGGCGTCGGCCATCCAGTAGGCTACGTAGGCGCCCCAGTTCCAGGTGCGCTTTGAGGGAGGGATGGGGTCGAAATCGGCATTGGAGGCATTCTTTGTGGCCGCAAAGCTGCTGGGCTCTTGACGGACCTCGAGGCTGAAGCCGGGGAAGCGTCTTTTGACGCCAGACACGTGACCGGCTTCGACAGGGGATTCCAAGGCGGAAGAGCCTGGGGAGACATTCTTCTCGTCGTAGAATTCTTTGTTATCGTAGGATGTCATGGTGGGCGGTGGTGGTATAGGATAATAGTTGTCGAGTCAATGGGGACGAGAGGTAGAAGGAAGTGAAGACAAGATGCAGCATGCAAGCTTGTATATATGAGGGGCAAGATAAGGGAAAAGGAAAGAAAGGTAGTGTACTAGTGCCAGCTTATGATGTGGGGGGCGCCCGTCTCCGGGTCCAGATTCCTGTCAGAGCTCTGAGCTCTCGGCCGATGGTGCACGGGGATGGATTCGTCGGCACTTGGGGCCCCTCTAAGAGTCTCTAGATTGGAGGTTTGTGCTCTTTGAATAAGATGATCCAGATCAGCCATGGGCTAGTGTATTTGATCGAACATGTCCATTAGGTTGTTAAAGGGACCGAGGTGTCGCCTATCAGCTGGCTGGAAAATAGGAGCCATGTGCCAGAGTACATGTCAACTTAAGTCAAAAGATAAGGCATTGGCGGCCAATCCCTATCAAGCCTGCTAGCGGACGCTCTAAACCTAGGTAAATCTAGGTATAGCGGATAAGATAGCGTGGTCGCGGTACTGTAACTTGGTGGGGTTACAAAGTCAAAATTGCGATGGAACTAGAACTAAGAAATATTGGTCCGACGTCGGATTACGTGTACAGGTAGCGTAAGATCTGACTGTCGAGCTAGCCGAGGATCTGCCTCGCTAAGTCTGTCTGGGAGACATGTACATGCAGCATGATGCAGCATCTGCACCTGCAGGCGATAACCTGCGCCGGTACGGAAGAGAAAGCCGCCGCATACTGCAACAGCACCTACTTGAATCTTGATAGGTTCTGATCTTTAGGGAAGAAAGCATTGTATATTATTTAAGCTGGCTGTGAGGCTACCCGGGGCTTACAGCTCGGACGGACTTAGCGGACTTAGCCGTAGGGCTAGCTACGGCTCTGCTGGGACCAAGAACAGAAAGAAGAGTTGAACCATAACAAATATAATATATTCAGAGGAAAATAAGTTTAATAAATACTAATGTTTACAAGTTTATATATCTTTCGTACTACTTATATAATATTCTATCGAAACCAGAGACAGGTTCTATTTTCCTGACATCTTCACCGCTCTCGCCAAGAACCCCCTCCTCGAGACCGGCTTGTCCTCGTGAAACTTCATCTCCAACCGCTCCGGCATCTCCCTCCACCCAAAGCCCCCCAACCCATTCCCTTCCATCATCTCCTTCATTTCCTGCTCGCTAAACCCATGCTTACGGATGATGTGCTCAGCACCAGTCGGCAGCTTACCCTGTTCCACAGGTCCTTCGTCAACAAAGTCAAGAATCAGCAGCACGCCGCCGACCTTTAATCTCTGCGCCAGCCGGCCGATCGATTTACCAGGGTCGTCGAAATGGTGCAGGCCGCCTCCCACGGCCGCGACGGAAAAATCGCGGAATCCGGGCCCGTTGAGCGAGGCGGGGGTTGCTGGATCTGTGAGGAGATTGCCTTGGAGAGCGCGGGCGTTTCGCACGGAGGGGATCTCGGACGAGGCGGAGAGGTCGTTGAAGCGCGAGACCATGTTTGGGGAGAGGTCGAGGGCCTGGATGGAGGTGACAAAGGGGCCGAGGGCGCGGGAGATCATGCCGGTGCCGCAGGCGTAGTCGAGGAGGGTGGTGGAGGATGGGTGCTTGGGGATACCGATGAAGTCGAGATTTTGTTGGATGAAGTTTGTCATTTGAAGGGAGACTTGCTTTTGCCAGGGTTTGATGTCGTATTTGGCGGCTAGGTCGTCGAAGAAGGTGCGGTTTGCGGCGGTGAGGTCTGTGGAGGTGGACGTCATGGTGGCTAGTCTGTCTGTAGATGTTTGATTTGGATTGGTTTTGCTGTTCTTTGTTCTGGGTTTGATGGTATCTAGGTGCTTGGAGAATGGCCAGAAGAATTTGGGCTTCAAGACTCCTCTTATATAGGCGCAATTGCCAAGACATTCTGGGTATCGGAAACTTTCCGGCTACATTTCGGAAAATCCACAGAATTTGCTTTGACATGTATAAATGTCCCCGAAATGAGATGTTCCCGAACCCATCATATCAAATCCATGCAAGACTGACTCATGAAGTGGATGAGCCATGAAGAAGTAGTGCTCATCTTGATCTACTGACCTTGGCCATACCGTCCTTTGAGCCATCACTCTGTGCGAAGGATGAAGGCTATGATCGGGTTTATGAGGTTGTCCTTTGTCACCTTGTCACTCCAGAGTATCTCGTGAAGCTCCCTATCGTGGTCCTCAATGTCTGTTCCTGCTACTGACCCGAAGCGGTTCTGTGAGTTTTTTTCAAGATGAGCGTATCATACGTGCCCAATATTTCACCCCCACTGGTCCATGAACCAGTCCAGCATTTGGACGGACTATATATGGACTAGTCCAGATTTCAAACGGACTAGTCCGACTATCAGTCTAAATATGAGATTTATATACTGAGATTTAGGTCAGGTTTACCGGTAAAGAAATGTTTGCCGAGGATCTTAGCAGCGCCTAAATTATACGCTAACTCTTTTAGGCATTAGCCTATCAAGAACTCGGACTATTAGTCGGACTGGTCCATGAACAGTCGGACGGTCCAACTCTTTGGACGGACTGTGGACTATTTAGATAGCTTCAATTTGGACTAGTCTAGGCCTTTGGACGGACCAGTCCGACTATTGGGCACGTTGAATTTAGTCTGCTGCTGCGTATGCAAAACTACAATATGACTACACACCTCTCTTCCAACCCGTCCTCAAGAGTGTACGAAGGCCGCAAGTGTGTGCTACTGCCTGATGTACTACTTCTGGTAATTCATGAGGATCCAAGCGCTTCCATGGCAGCAAATCTTTTCTAGAACCACGGTCGGGTTTCCTTTTGGGCTACAACACTTTTGTCTCTGGTTTATCTCTCCAGGTACTAGACTTAGATATATCTAACTAATCTCCGGCTGACAACAGGGTATATCTAGGAGAACAAATCACGACCATCATCATCTTGCTAGTCCACAACATAACCGCGGCACGACCTACCGTGCACATGTTGACAGCACACCGCAGTTCGGTATGCTTGTATGCAATCTTCTGGGCTCCTCGTTTCTGTTGAAATTTGCTGCAGCACCTGCTCCACATAGGTGGCAAACCACGTGGCATTCGGCTATATATTAGCCTCTCACACACATTCTTTATAGAAACAAATTAATTTTTCATATTTTCCAACAGTTTCTGCCCTGAGCTTTGACCTGGCGCTTTCAAAGACCCTAGCCAGCGAAGATCCTAGCCCGCACATATGCGGGGATCAAAGAGAACATTCGCACATAGACACTACAACCCAAAAAATCACAGTTCGGCAAACTCCCTGATTACCTAGAGTACGTACGGCAAATTCTGGAACCCCCCCCGCCTAGATATATGCAAAGACGAGAGTTACCTTTGTCATGTCTGATCAACTTGCTCTCTTAATAATTTCTGCTGAAACTGAATGCAGCTAATTTAACAAGGACATGTAAGGGCTTTGCTTGCTATGTTTTCGGGTAATTGTCAAAGATTCGATGTCTTCTTGCATTGCTACCCAATGCTCTAAGAAACGAATCCGACTGCTTTAAGAGTTAAGGGTCGTAAGAGACTTTCTTCAATATAGGTTGTAGCTACAGAGTCAACGGCGGTGAGATCAATTCGATCTAAAAGATTGTAATACTTAGAGGAAAAGTCTTGGTTAATGAGGCCTTGGGAGGGAAATCTTATAGGGCTGAGTGGATTGCATGAAGGCCAGATATATAACCATCTATTCGAGATCTCCCCCTAGAACTCCCTCAATATAGGCCTAAAATCCATACAAATATGGGTCGCCTTGGGGCCACATCTCAGCCATCCCTTAGCCATAGCCAAGCCAGGAACGCCAACCGGAGCATATTACCTCAACAGCCAACAAGCAAGAGATTATATGAACCCCCTTCTCCCCTCCCGACAATACTGTTCTCTTTTGAAATTCCAACCATATTACACCAGCAACCTGCCCTCTTCTCCTCCTACCTGAATTCAAAAATTAGATCACCATCACCTACAATTCAACATGCACTTCCCCATGAACCTCACTGCCCTCATCGCCCTCTGCGGCTTCCTCGCCACCAGCGCAGCAAGTCCAGCGCCAGCTCCCGCAGCTGATGCGTCTCCGGCCAAGGACCTCTTGGAGACCAGGGCCGACGTGGCCATCGTCAATGTCTACACCGGGGAAACCTGTGGCGGCTCGGCTGATACTATCACCACTGCCGAAGGCCACGTCTGCTACGAAGTCTTCAACGCCAATTCCATTGCAATCTCGGAACAGTACGTTTTTTATGTTTTTCATCCATCTCCGTTTGTACTTTAAGATGGCTGCCGTTTTCTTCCGTTTCCGGTGTGAGGAGGCAGCTGATGGGTCGTAGTGACTGCAAAACACACGTTTATAGCGGCGCTGATTGTGATGGGACTTCTACACACATTGAAGGCGCGAGATGCGTGTCTGGCGCGTTCAAATCCGTGAAAATTACTTGCTGAAGCAGATGATTGGCCGCACGGTAGATGGGTGGGGCTGTGTGTGTGTGCGAGAGAGAGAGAGAGAGAGAGACCAGAGGGGAGGAGCAGCCTTCGGGTAGGCAATAATGGATAGCTAGCCTAGATCACGAATTCAACCTCATTGGTCTCTAGTCGAGATTTTATCGCCCAGCCCCGCATTTGAAATGCTTTCCTTTTCCTCCGCTGTGAGGGCGTAGTTTCTGACTTTTGTCCGCGATTCATGCGTTCAATGGCGCGCGCCTGGGCGCACTTGTTCGTGAACGGCTGCTGGATCTCCTCGTATTTCAGTCACGGAGCTTACGCTGATCAAACTTTATAATAATGGGTAACGGATCTTGCCAACATTTTACCCCACAGACCAAATTTTGGGGAACGGGGGGCGTGCGACGAGGCCCAATGCTAAGCCAATGCATTCAGACACCTTGGGTACGCTCACAGAAACCCCGCTTTCATCGAGCGGTACCCTAGCCCGATGGATCATAGATTAATGTTCTCATTCTATTCAGATGATGGCGTAGCCAAATGACACCGGTACGAGTAGATATGCAAGTAGATGAGTGGGCCTCATCCACCGCCGGGCCCAGCAGGCTGAAAGTTTGTTCAATACGTATATTCCAGAAAACTCATCATGTGCTGTAGTTCAAGCCTATCTTCCGAAGAAAAAGTATGGTAAGCGCTGAAAGTTACCGCTATTTAGGACGTTACCTGCCAAGCTCCGTAAGTATGCAGGCGCACCAGTCTCCTAATATGTACTAAACAAACGACAGGATCGTCTAAGTGCGCCGTCCACCATCCCCGTCAAAGATGCCGGAAGCGTTCCGAACAGGGTTCCCTATGGCCCAAACCGTTGGTCCAGAGGCCCGGACTAGTCCCAAGAAGTTGTTCACGCAGTCCATAGTCCGTCCAGCCTCTGGATCGGTCCATTCCATTTTAGACCGCCAGGCCTAATAGTCCAGCGCCTGAGATAAGACATCTCGCGCGTTCTTTGTATGCTTGTGGGATGAGACCTTGTAGCGATATTGAATAGATTTTTACGTGTTTTAGGACCCTTGGACAGCTTAGAGTCAGACTCGCTGGACGGAAATAGTGGTTTGGTTGTTGCTCATCATACTCAGGATCAAAGGCCGTTCTTTGGACTGTTTGGACTATCAGTCCAAACCGTCCGTCCAACACCACAGACTGATCCAGAATAGTGCGTCCAAATAAGCAAGGCAATCGGGAGTCCTGATTCTAAATCTACTAAGAGATTCAACGCGACTCTGGTCGCGCAGATATCTGTCTTGCCCGTGTACAGCAATGTTCCGAGAGTTGACTCGTGGTAGATGGCTGAAAGTAGCGAGCCCATCAGTTGCATTGGCGCGTGGACTGGCTGGTGGCGATCTTTTTCTAATGTAGCGTTTCGGTCATATCTCAGCTTGAGATCATCACTACCCCATTCTTGGATGATCTTAAATGACGAGCATCGCGGCCATTTAGGCAGCCGTGTGATACTGCCAGATGACCTCACTGCAACCTCGATATGCGTGCATGAAGAGAAGGAGACCACTCATCAGCTTCTCGTTCAGAATGTCAGCGCAAATTTCAGCATCTCTTGAGAAAAGAATACGACAACCGAAAACCCAAAGATGACGTGCAGCCCATATAGGGAAAATACAGTGCTGAGAGTACTCACGTGGAATACGGCAGTCGAGATCATCAACCATGCAGAAGGTACGAGGGTACCTCCAGGTGCTCAGCCTTGATCAGCCCAAGGCGCCTGCCTTGCTTGACTTGCATGATGGTCGTCGCCGCGACTGAACATGAAGAGCTTAGTATCCTAGTGCATAAAGGAGCTAATCATGGTTCCATTCGGCTTCTCTATCGGCGACATCATCGCCGGCGTCAACCTTCTTATAGAGGCTGTCCAGAGCCTCGACGCTACTCACGGCGCGCAGGCTGACTACCAAGAGCTTGGGAGGGAGTTGCAGAGCCTCAATAGTGGCCTTGATGCTATTGGAGCATTATCCGGGGACTCCATGTATGAAATCGAGATCTCAGCGGTAGATGCAGCCGTCGATAAATGTCGTACATGTGTGAATATGTTCGTGAGGCAAAATGACGGGTTCAAGAGCTTGGAAAATACATCTAGGGAGAAGTGGAGCTTAGCAAGGCTCAAAGAATGCGGGCGTGGAGTACAATGGGCGGTCTGGAAGAAAGACGATGTTGTGAGGTTTCGCAATCAGGTTCGTTGTCACTGTGCAGCCATTGGGGTGCTGTTAGATACGCTCCAAATGTAAGTAGGCGTCAAACTTGTAGTATATCTTTGACTAATCCTACCGAAGAAAGCAGATAAACGCCAATAGAGATCTGATCGAGACTATTGGCACCCAGGTATCGGACTTCAGCCGCCAGCAACAGGAAACACAGAAGACGCTCAATGACCAGCAAGAGACTGTGAAAAGAATGTCTCTCGACATCCAGAAAACTGTTGCGAAGCAGGCATCCCTAGCGCAGTCAACGAGTACTCAGCATATGGAGGTCAAAGATTGTTTGCAGTCTCAAGCACAAGATCATTCAAGAGCATTCTCGTCTCAGATATCTGCTACATCTGATGTCGGCTTCAGTGTAAAGGACACCAAAGCCCAAGTAGAAGCTATCAAAGGTCTCCAATTGTCACTTGCAGGGTTTGTATTCTTCACGCACCTGATCTAGAACGCAAAAAGTGAGATAATTGACAATTCAAAGAGGCTCAACTCCCTTTCAGGAGCTTATGCTCCAGCTTTTGCATGAGGGTACCAACCGAAGTCATGCAATAACTCAGAGTCAGCAGCAAATACTGTCGATACTACAACAAGTTCAAACCATCATTAGGGTAGAAAATGAAATCCCTGCCCAAGTCCCACTATCGAAGCCAGCTATCTTGCTCGATGCTCGCGGACGAAATTTCCCGTTCCATCTTGAATTCATCGACTCCGCTGATGTACGTGTTCCCTCACATATCCAGAATCTAATCCACACAGCCATTCTAAAATTAGCGTTGCAGGCTTTAACCGCTGTTTTGAAGGTACGCTTCAGGGATATAGGCCTCCGCAAAATAGAGAAAGGCGAATTCGCCCTCCAAGATACAAGACGCAAAAACGCCCTCAACCTCGCACTACCCTGGACAGTACTCATCAAGCCTGGACAACACATTAGTATGAGCATGATCTTCCGACTACAAAAAACATTTGCGGGGGTCTGCCCAAACTGCGGCGAGGAAAACGATGAGTCTGAAGCTGAAGAGGTCCATTGGTAAGCCATCCAACCACACTGATCCAGGTTCATCAATAATAACTGAATAACAAGTGGAAACACCTTGTGCGACATAACCTATCGCAGGATAGAAGGAATTCCTGATGGGGCGACCGTACAGTCAACTAGCTCCCAGGAGGCCGGCTTGGGGCCCGCAAATTATGAGACTCACAGTCAAGACGACTGCTTGGACGACGAGATATATAATTATACTCGGGTGCAAATACTGACTCAACCCCATCTCTCGTCTGAAAGTGAAGGGGGATTCGCTGACAATTTGAATGAAGTTCGTGAGGGGTCAGCTACGATTGCGACTGAGCCAGTAGACCCCAAGGAGTACGACAGACCAGAACGCGCGAAGTCTGCAAAACGCGCGAAGTCTGACAGAACAAAACGCGCGAAGTATGACAGACCAAAACGACGCGCGAAGTCTGACAGACCAAAACGCGCGAAGGCGCGTTGAAGGTTTTGTTTTTGGAATTGCGGCGCTTGCGGTCACGTCAATTGTTGGAAATGCCTCAACACCACTTGGCTAAGATCAACACCACTTGGCTAAGACCAACGTCACTTGGCTAAGGCCTATTAGGCCTAGCACCAGAAGGTCTCTAGTATATAAGCCTCTTTCTTATATATAGATCTTCTTCTTCTTTAGACGTTATAAGAAATATAATTTAGTATTCTAGTAATCTAATCTTATACGCGTTATAACTTATTAATACTAATTAGTATACTTTATTTAGTATATAGATTAGCTAGACTATATTTTAAAAAAAAAAATTTAATATTAAAAAAATTTATTAATTTCTTTTAAAGTATTAAATTTTACTTTTTATAAATAATAACTAAATACTTATATATAATAAGATCTTAATATTTAAGATCTTAATATTAAACTTAATTAATCTAATTAGAGTATTTAACTTTAATCTTAATTTTAATTAATTTAATTAAAGTACTTTAACTCTACTCTAATCTCCGTTTTAATATATAAAAGTAGCGATATATAAGTAATCTTAATAATAACTAGATTAAAGAATAATATCTTAATTAAGAAATAACTAAATAATTTATTAAATAAAGAAGTTAATCTATAAGAAGAAACTTATAAAATACTTAATTAATATATTTACTAAAGAATAGAATTATATAATAAATAAAAATTAAATACTCTTTTTAAATATTTTATTATAGACTTTTAATAATTTTAAAAAGATAATTTTAAACTTCTTAATATAGAACTTATATATTAATTAAGAGACTATCTATAAACTAACGAAGTATATATTAGAAAAGAACGAAGTATTATTATCTTATAAGTATTAATAGAGATAATTAAATAAAATCTCTTATAGCTAAAAGATAATTTAAAACGCTCTTTTTTTTAATAATTATATTAGTAATCTACTTTATAATTTACTTAGAAGATATCTTTATAGCTAAAGATATTTCTATAGTTAATATAATAGCTATTATAATAATTATCTTTATAGCTATCTACTATAACTTCTACTTTTAATTAAATAGTTAATTCTATTATAATATATAGATTAAATTATTATATTCTATATCTATTATTATCTTTATATTAAGTTATTTAAGACTTTAATATTAAATAGAACTATAGCTATAATAAAGAACTTATAATACTTACTAAAATATATATTATTAATAAGAAATATAATAATAATTTAATAGAGAGTCTTAACTATAAGTTTACTATCTTTATAAATCTTTATATAAGAGTTAGATTCTTTAAAAGATACTTTATATAATATTCTCTATAATACTAAAATCTATAGTATTAGAATATTACTATTTTAATTATTAAAAAATTAATCTTATAATTTAATAACTATTTAATAAATTTTAAGTATACTTTAAAGAAGAGAAATATAGATATAATATACTTTAAAAATAGAATAATATTAATCTTAAAGTATTAATTTAAGCTATCTTAAATAAGTATAAAGATACTATTTTTAATAAGATAATATAATAACTTTATTAGATCTAAAGAAGTCTTAATTATAAGTTTTAATTAAACTCTATACTTCGTAATAAGATTATCTCCGTATATAATAATATTCTTATATATAGTATTATAATCTTTTAGTAAATAATCTTAATTACTATACTAATTAATAATATATATACTATAATTAAGAATTATAAGAAGATAATTAAAATAGAGAAGTTAAATTTATTAATATTTATAATATACTTTACTAATTATAAATATTATATTAATTAACTCTTAATAAGTACTATATAAGATATATTAAATAATACTCGATATTAGATAAAATAATACTTTATATATAAGAGATTAGAATATTAGTCTATTAAGTATATAAAGAAAAAATATTAAGATACTAAAAATAAATATATAGATAAATACGCTAAACGATATAATATATACGTTTAGAAATATAAAGATAATAATAATAATAATAATAATAAGATTAATAATCTAGTTCTTAATATTTAAGAGACTAACTTAAATAATAATAATTAGAAAGCTAAAAACTTTCTAATATTAATATCTATACTTACTTTAAAATAAATCTAAATATACTATTTAAAGCTAATAAATTATTTAATATACTATATAATAACTTACTTTAATAACTTTCTTATTAATTAATATATATTAAGAGAATTCTATAAAGTAATACTAGATATTAAAGTTATATATACTTTTACTATTAGCTATAAATAAGTATAAATCTATATAAAAGAGTTTAATAAGAAGCTAAATACTACTATTACTAATAATATTAATACTTACTTTAAATTAAGTTTAGCGATATTAATTAATAAACTTACTATTAAGTCTTCTATTAGCTATATTAACTTTTATATTATAAAGATAAATACTCTATTTCTTCTATATCTTTAAAATATAGATAGATTCGAGATCTATTTAAATAATATTAATAATATTATTATTTTAAAAGATAAATTTATAGTATTAATTATTTATATATATAAATATCTATTCTTAATATAGAGCTTATTATTAATAAATTATTTAACTAATACTAAGCTACGATAGTTATATTATTAATTTAAATATTCTTTTATTAATAAACTAATATATATACTAGAATATATAAGATATAAAAACTTTAAATATTACTAAATACTTTAAAGAATTACTAAATTTTATAAATTTTATTAAAAGTACTCTTAATTTCTAAGTAGATTTAAGTTTATATTAAAGAATAATATATATTTTAATTATATAATTATAATTAATATATTATTTATTAACGAAGATCTAGTACTCTATATTATTAATAAGACTACTTTATTCTAAATAGCTAGATAGTTAACTAATATAAATATATTCTATATATAAGATATACTTCGACTTTACTAAATAAATATATATATTAACTCTCTTAATATTATTCTCTATAATATTAATACTAACTTTAATAGTTCTAAGTTTAAATAAAATATTAGAATTATAAGTATATAAATAAAGTATATTTTAATTAAGTCTACTTATTCTATTAAACTTATAGAGCGATATTATATTCTATTATAATATATATATCTTATTATTACTAAGAAACTTAAGAATTAGATTATTAGTAAAGAACTTTACTTATAAATAACTATTAAGTCTATTAATAATATAATAGATTATAATAATTTAGTCTTTATATTATTAGTATTTAAAGCTTTTTTCTATATCTTTAATAATAATATATTTATATTATCTATAGTATAGCGAGTTAAGGCTATTAAGTTAGCTATAAATAAGATATCTAAGCTATATATTAAGAGATAGATAAAGAATACTCTATATTAATATAATAGTTTATAAGTAATTTAAATTTATAATACTCTAATTAAATCTTTAATATTAATATAGAGAATATATTAAAAGAAGTAAATTAATCTATATAAGTTATTATTTATTACTAAAGAAATATATATTACTAAGCTATTAAACGACTTTACGAAATTTAGAGTTATTATTATTAAGTCTTATTTAGAAGAATTAGATATTTAAGATTTTAATAAGTAATTAAAGAGTACTTTAAATAATATTTTAAAAGAACTACGCTATTAGCTATATAATAGATTTAATAATAAGTAAAATACTTTAAAATTCTAAATAAAATAAAATATTTTAAAGATATACTATAACTCTATTTATAATTAAAGAGTCTTTACTTATTATTAATATATAGTTAATATTATAATCTATATTATTAATCTTTCTATATTAGATTCTAAAAACTCTAAATTAAGAAAACTTAATAAACTATTAAAAAAAAATATCTTTAAGATAATAAATAAGTAAGATATTTCTATTAAAATACGTATATTTAGTAGTTACTTTATAAATTAAATAAAGAATAAAGATATAAAGAAAGTCTTTAAAAAATTAAAACTTATAATATAAATATTAAAATAATCTAGAAAAATATAATATACTTACTTAAACTCTTATTATTTAATATATTAGTTAAAGACTTATTATTATTTTATTATTAATAATCTCGAAGCTATTATTATATCTATAAGATATTATATAAATATATACTTAGTCTTACTCTAAATTAACTAGAAATATCTTTATTCTAATCTTAATTAAAATAAAATTTTTAGTAAAAATAACTTTAAAAGTTATTCTTCTATTATATAAAATAGCGAAGTTAAAAATATATTAATTTTAAATCTATTATAAGTATTATATAGATAAGCTAGAGATAACTTCGTTTATCTTTAATATATATTTATTATTTAATAAGTTAGCTATTATTAATCTATAAACTAATAATTCTCTTATTACTAGTATCGAGAAATTTATAGAGATTAAATTTTAAAAACTAAATATTACTAATTTACTAGCTAAGCTATATAAAAAGCTTATTCTTAAATAGTCTTTAAATTTTAATAAATTTATTATTATTCTTAATACTTTTAATAGTATAAGAATTAATTAATCTAAGTAAGCTAAAAAGATTTAGCTTTTTAAAAAATTATTTTTAAAGAAGTAATACATTACTTAGAGAGTATAAGAAGTATATATTATAATAGTCTTTTAATTATAAATTATATTTATTTTCTCTTATACTATCTAGATTATTAATTTTATATATAATAATATATAGTATTTAAATTAATATCTATTATAATAAATAAAAGCCTTAAATCTTATATTTATTAAATTAAATATAAAAACTCTTTAAATTATAATATTTATAAACTTTTTATTTATTAATAATAAAGATCTTTTATCTTAACTAGATTATATAATTATTTTAGCTAATACTTAGAATAATATAAATATTATTTACTAATAATTAGTTAAATATTATCGAGTAATTAGAAGTATATTAGTATCTAAATTATATATACTATTATTAAAATTTAATATTATAATAATAATAAAAGTTACTCTAAGTTAAATTCTCTTTAATAATATCTAAAAAAGAATACCTCTTTTAATATATATTAACTTAAGATCTCTCTATAAATATCTCGTTAAGTTAGATATAACTTAAAAGAAATAATTAATAATAAATTTACTATATCTAAGATAGTTATATAAGCGATAAGAAATTATAGAGATTTTATAAATTAAAGAAGATAAAAATCTAGCTAATATAATAATTAAAGATAAAGTATATAACGTATTATAGAAGTTAATAAATACGAATTACTTAAAGCTAGACTTAAAAGAATAAATAGAGAGAGAGAATATTAGCTAATAAGAGAAGAATATATTAACTAATAAGATCAGATTATAGAATAGCGAGATTTATTTTAATAGTATATAAATAGCTTTATTTCTTTTTAGTTTTTACCAGTATTAGAAATGCCTCAATACTACTTGACTAAGATCAACACCACTTGGCTAAGACCAACGTCACTTGACTAAGGCCTATTAGGCCTAGTACCAGAAGGTCTCTAATATATAAGCCTCTTTCTTATACATAGATCTTCTTCTTCTTTAAACGTCACAAGGAATACAATTCAGTATTCCAGTGACCCAGTCTCACACGCGTTGTGACTTACCAACATCAATAATGAAGCATATTGCCCTCAGATGTGCGACAACTGTGGCCATCATTCATGCGATTGTTGCAACCGTTTCAGCAGTTGAGGGGAGAAAAAGAACACAGCATTCGCGCTTTATGCTCATCCTCGTCGTTACCAGTATCGAAGTTCATATCTACCCAACCAACGATGATACGACTTGCTCTTTCACTCTGATTAAGTTCAATCAATCTGAGAAGATAACACTTCAGATTCTATTCAAATCATTCTACTCTCATCAAGCATAGCTTCACGGAATACAGACATCTCCTATGCCGACCAATAATGAATATTGTTTTCAAGGAGTCAGATAATCAAACCCCCTCAATTCGGACCTCGGAGAAAGCGATTGGACTCGATAATCACCCAAAATCCAATCTGGATAAGGGAATGAGTGTCATTCCGAGGTACATGCACCGAAAGTCCAGGTTTTGACGTACTATAGTCTTCCTCACGCATTCTGGATGGGATGCTGCCGTGTCCGTCTCACGCCCTCACTAGCACAATCTCAAGTTTTACATCTCAGAGCAGTCAGCCTGTCTCTTTCTTCACCACTCCCTCTTCCCCTCTAGCGAAATTCCATCACATCGTCCCTTCACCAGCCTCTTCCCCATAAAATAAGCCATTCCCCGCCATACCCCCTCCCAACCCCCTCTTTGCTCTTCCTATCACGCCCGTCAATTCGCGACGGTATATTTGAAATACTCACACTCAATCGCTCGCTCGCTCCACCTTTCTCAACAGCGATGATTAAGCACGCACTGCGCGCCCGGCAACGGTGGTGACGCGATCTCACTCTGCCTGACAAGCTTTTATATTGTGGTATTGGAGGAATACGATAAAGAACTTACCAAAGTCCTAAATGAATGATGGATGCGTTGTGGGATATGACCAAGGCAGGCTGATATTTATACAGTGGCTTACGAAGGAAAGCAGGGGTTAAGGGTGTCGCTGCGTTTTCATTGTATATCTGCAATGGCAGACGACTAAGTTTTCTCGTAACCGGTGCAGTGGAGAAGGATTGGTCTGGGGAAGGGATCCGTGAGGTTGAAGACGAATGTGAGATGAGGGAGACATGTGTGCGGTAGGTCATTGAGCTGGAATGACGGTAGAGGCTGCACGGAGTGATGTGGACATGTTTGATAATATTAGACGAGGTGGAGCGATGGCTGTTGCACGGCGCTTGAGCTTTGGGCTTTACATGCGGGGTTGTGATGGGGAGTGAGAGTTTGTTTGAAGGCGGAAAGAGTGAAGAATGTGTGTGGAGATGTGGGAAAATGCACGATTGGCGGTTTGTTGTTGCTTGGGATCGTGGACACGGGATTTTTTTGGTGATGCGTGGTGCTTGCTCACAGGGTAGGGTTTGGTTACAGTATACGAGGATGAGCCGGCCTGAAATGACCAGTAGCTAGCCGTTTCCAAAATATTTGAAAACAAGCCAACACACACCCCCCCAAATCACGTAATCGTCACATTCGTCTTGGTCCCCCAGACCTTACTAATCCGCAGCCCGGCCCTGAACGTTCCATCTCCGAGCGCCCGGACCGTCTCGCTCGCCACAAAGATGCTATCCTCCAGGTTCCGATACTTGTCCGAGCCCGTCCTGAAGCTGACCACAAATACTAGAACGAAACCAGCACCATCATTAGCCTGGTCTGCCAAACATGAACAAACTCTCCCCGTCTCGTGAGCCGACGTACCAGAGTAAATCGCCCCGTAGGGAATACTCGCCGTATCCGACTCGCCGTTTATGATGGTCGCTTCCTCGGCGGTCGCTTGCTGGATGCCCGTGGCGTGCACTTGGAGGTAGTCGCCGTCGTCGGTGGAGACGAGGCCGAGGAAGTCGGGGCGTGTGAAGAGGCCGGAGGGGTCGATGGTGGGGAAGTCGTTGGTGTGGGAGAGGGTAGCGTTGATGGGGGTTTCGAACTAGGGTTGTTAGGGAGGGTGTCTGGGGGGTGGGGTAAGGGGGCATACGCCGGGCTCGGAGACGAGGGTGCCGGTTGTGATGTGCCCGAGGACGAGCTTG
>JAEUBB010000440.1:0-31437 GCA_018257885.1 Parmelia sp. 050094
TTGGAGAAGGTGGGGACGCAGCATGCGTTGAGTACGGGGGTCGTGGAGGTGGATGAGGGGGAGGGAAGGGGGAGGAGTGTGACGTATTATACGGCGAGCCATTTTGGGAGGGGGGTGTTTGAGGGGGAGGTGGGTTGGGTGTTTTTCTATTGCTTTGGTTTGAGTTTTGGGGAGGGTGATGGTTTGGGAGGGACTTGTTTGCTGCTTTGATTGGCTGCTACTTCGGTGTTTAGGGAGACTTTGAGGCTGTGCGATTTGGCGTTTTTCGAGGACGATGCTGACGTCTGAGCAAAGGTCCTCTATGCCTATGGGCAATATCAGGATGATTGGGTCAGGACGTGCTGTCCGGAGCAGTGGAGGATCAAGGCGCGCACGCTGGTTTATATGGTATGTTGGATCACTCAGGAAAGAAAAATGGCTGGTTCTGTTTGTGATTCGAGCGGCTGATGAAAACGATGGGATGTATAGGGACCGTTTATTGGCAACTTGTCGATATTCTCGTGAGAAGAGGAGAAGGCTTGCTAGAAACGCGTGATTCACAAGGGTTTAGTGCTCTCCCTCCCAACGAATGAAGGCATACTCAATTGTGACGTCAGCCCAAGTAGATATATAAATAGATGATTAGGCTGGTTTTACACCAGGGTCAGCAGGCCTTAATAGGCTTAGTAGCATGCGTAGCTAGTCTAGCTAGACTATATAACGTACCTCAATATTAAAAAACTTCTATATCTAAGTAATATAGATTTAAAGTTAAGATAGCTAGCTAGATTAGCTATATATATAGATATAAACAAATAAAAAAGAATACTATAACTTTAAAGAAGAATAATTTAAATAAGAAGCTATCTAGTAATAAAAGACTTATATAAATAGAGCTTCTAAACTATATATATCCTTTATATAGACGTATAGTTATAAAATAGTAACTAGATTATAAGATTTACTAATTAATAATTCTACTATTACGATTAGTACTCTTCTTTCTAACGAATAAAGATATATTTAATTATAATATTAATTTAAGTAGATATATAAATAGATAATTAAATTAATTCTATACTAAAATTAGTAGATCTTAATAGACTTAGCAGTATATATAGCTAGTCTAGTTAGACTATATAATATACCTTAACGCTAGAAAACTCTTAAATACTTTATATAATATTATATAGAGGATAGAGGCCTTATAAGATAATTTAGTAAATATCGCTAGTACTAGCGCTATAGAGAAGATATATATTAATATTAACGTAATATTAGAAGTATTTATAACGGATAAGTTATAATATAGAGATAATAGCTATTTAATTTTTATCTACTAAGTAACTAGATCTCTTTATTACTTAGTTTTATAAATTTAGTAAACGTTACGACCTCTCTATAAAAGAAATAACCTGAATAATAACTCTTAATATAAAGAGATTTTAGTAATTAATAAAGACTTTTTATTACTAAATTTCTAATAAATAAGATATCTACTATAGTCTTAAATAAAAGCGTATTTAAAATAGTAGACTATTTTTAAAAAAGATAATTTAAGATTTTAACTAGATAAATATTATCTTCTAATATAATAATAATTAGAGTAATCTCTTATCTAAATAGATTTATTTTTAATACTAGTAGTATTAATTTAAGATAATCTTTATATAGTATTACGAAGTAATATATTAGAAATTACTAATTAAATTTCTTATTATTATAATCTTATATAGAGTAGATAAACTTACTTACTCTAAAAAAAATAGCGAATATAAGATAAAAGAATATATAAAGCGTAGCTCTTAATCTATTAAACTAATTAAATTATATTAAGATTTATAAGAGAACGTTCTTAATAATTAAATATCTTTCTTTAGTATTAGTCTCGCTATATAACCGATATATTCTCGCTATAATACGCTTTAGTTATACGCTATAAAATATAAAGAAATTATTAAAACCTATATTAATATAAGTCGACTATATATTAATAAGGTATAACTTTACGATCTTAATCTTAAGTCGTTAAATACTAAGTAAGACTATCTAATTTACTAATAAGTTAATAGTAGCTAGAAAGGATAACTAAATAGCTTTAAATACGTAATAATAGCTATAAAACTTAATAGAAGTCTTATATATTTTTTATATTTTTAAGATAAGTCTCTACTATAGAAGACGTATAGCCTCTCTAAGTAAGATAATCTAATTATATTAGAAATTAAATAGATCTCGCTCTATATAAAAAGAGATATAACTAAATAATATAGCTATAAAAATATATTAGCTATTTTTTAATAATAAAAATAAGATAAATTATTAGCTAGCTAATTAATCTTTATTAGAATTTATATAGAGATTAAGATAATATTATTCTTAGCTATAAGTATAGCTATATAATATAGCGATATTATAGCTAATTCTTAAATAGATAACTTCTAAAGATTATAAATATAGATATTATTATTATAATAAAGAATTAAACGCGATCTTAATAATCTATTTAACTATAATTAAATAGCGTACTATATAGCCTTTATTTCTTTAAATTATATATTCTTATAATAATTATATATAGCTACGCGTATACTAAAAACGTTCTAAACGGACTATAAGAGATCTAAATACTTTAGAATATAATCTTTTATTTTAAACTTTTCTAAAGTATTTATTTATATATATTAAGTTAAATAACTAGTAATATAACGTAGTAGCTATAGATTATTTTAGTTCTTTAAAAAGATATTCTATTACTAAAGATTAATTCTTATATAAGATATAATACGTATAGTAGCCCCTAACCTATATAAGGTATTAAAAAGTTATCTTAAAAAGACTCTCTCTAGAACTATAATCTTAGTAGTAAATAATAAGAATCTAATAATTAACTTAAGCTCTTAATATAAAATAGTAATCTATTTTAAGAGATTTTTAGCTATATTTCTTACTTTAGCTAGCTTATTCGAAGATAGTCTTATCTATATAAATATATTATTAAATTCGATTCTTAAAAAATTAGCTATAATACTTATAACGTCTTTAGAATAATTAATTTTAACGTTTAAATTCTTATATAGACTATTAAACTACTAACTATATAAAACTACGTTATTACTAAATATAAGAATAGCGAAAAAATCGTTTAAGTAGTATAGTATTATAACTTATAGTAAAATAATTACTATAACCTAATTAATTACTTTAGTAAAGAGATTAAATATAAATAGTAATATATATAGATTAAAAGAAAGATAATATTTTATTTAATAAAAATTATTATAGTAGAAACCTAATAATTATTAATTAAATATTATAATTAGAATATAATAAAAAGCGTCTTTAAGATCTTATTTAATAAATATAGCTCTCTAGTCTTACTATAATAATATATTAACTACGTTATTATATATAGTATATTCTAAAGTACTCTACTTCTAAGAGATATTATTATTAATCGAGTTATTATATAGAAATAAGAGATTATAAATCTATTTTTAATTATTATTATACTTTAAAACTAATCTTAATAGTAAATAAATATATTAAGACTATATTTAAGAATCTATTTAGATTAGATAGTTATATTATAGCTATTTTTAAAAATCTACTATTAATATTTTAGATACTACGCGTATAGATTAATAATTTTAATAGTTATAGTACTAGATTTAATCTTAATAGCTAATTTTTACGCTCTTTTAAATAATCGCTACTAAGATCTTAGCGAAAATAAAATCTAAATAGGTTTTTATCTAAAAATACTAACTATTTACTTATAAGAAGCTCTTATAGAGTAGATTAAGATTTAATAAATTAAATAATACGTATAGAAACTCTTCTAATATATATAGTAGTAAGAAGAGTATCTATAAATACTTTAAAAATTAATTAATCTTTAATATTTAATTTCTTAATAGAATTTAATTAATAGCTAAGTAAGCCTTTAGATATATATTTAATAAATAATTTTATTAATAATTTAAATAGATATAGCTATATTTATAGTACTCGCGTATATAGCGTCCCTTATTAAAATTGCGATAGATAAATAAGTCTTTAAAAGAAAAGAATTTTAACTAAGTAGAGTTATTAAAATATAGCTTACTATTAGCCAATAAAGATAATTTATAAATAAGAAGATTATTATAATATCTATTTTTAATAAACTATACTATAGAATCGTCTTATATAATAATAATATAAATAGTTATAAAGACGTAATTATATACTTAAATAGAGTCGAATTTATAGTAGATTAATAACTTCGTTAAATAAATATAATAATTTAATAAAGTCTTCTATAAATATAGAGCTATAGTTAATACTATATAATAATAAACGACCTAGCTATATATTTTAAAATAGCGTAAAAGATATACTATTCTATTAATATTCTAAACGTTCTTACTATTAAGTTAATCGATAGAATTTTAGGCCAGATACGTAAAGTAATCGAGTTTAAATATCTTAAAAAAGATTTATTTAAAGAATTTAATATTAATAGCCTTATAGTATTTATAAAAATTAAAAAAGAGTTTTATATTTTTAGTATATATAAAAGAGATTCTAGAGCTATCCTCTTTCTCTAAATAAGAGTTAAGTTTAAAGCTATAATAATAATAATAATAGCGATAATACGATTAAGATTTATATACTTAATACTAAGTTTAAAAGTATATTCGTTTTTTCTTAAATTTAGCTAAATACTTTTTAAGTTATTTAATTTACAACTTTTTATTAGATAAAAATATTTCTAAGATTACGTTAAAGTTAATAATTCTAAATAAAAAGATAGAACGATAATAGAGAGAAGTAATAGCTTTATATATAATTATTTTAGTTTTAAAGACTCTAGTCTTTTTTAAAAATCTAGATATAACTTTTAAAATCTTTTTAAAGAAAGAACGACATACTTTAGAGCCTCTAATAATAGCGATTATAATATTAATTAAATTAAGTAAGTAGAAACGAATAAGAATAAGTAAAATATAATAAAAGATTAGATAAATAAATAATTAGCTAATATATATATAGACTTAAAGAATATTATAGCTTTAAAGAAGAATAATTCGAATAAAAAGCTATCTAGTAATAAGAGACTTATATAAATAGAGCTCCCAAACCATACGTGTCCTCCGTATAGGCGCATAGCCATGAAACAGCGGCTAGATCATGAGACTCACTAACCAACAGTCCCACTATTGCGAACAGAGTCAGAATAAACATGGCATTGTCGTGGCAGTCCATCCATTGTCGACACTGATCCTTTGGAAAGCTATGTGGCCATTCTGCCTAATTTAAGCACGACTTTTTATGAGTAGAGGTTAGACCGCGCCATAGAATTATTTACACTAAGACAAAGGTGAAAATCTCAAAGGTGAAAATTTTATGCATCATTTGCCTTTCACAGTCCTCAAATCTCGCATGCTGTAATGTCCTCTTCTCTCCCTCAGCCTCCAATATATGCACCTCCTCTCCATCTTCCAACCTCGCGACTAATAGGCCCCTCTATGAGTACGTATTATCTACACATCCTCCCCCTTTTCTCCCTCTCCCAAGCCAATTCATCAAATCTGCACCGCAAGCAAGCCCAACTCCACTTGCAATACATTCCAGCAAATCCTTTACTACTGTGGGGCGGCAAACCACTAGGCCATAGGCCCAAAAACATAGCGGGGGTATTTCGCTTAGTAGCGAAATGGCCTATTTGGCCTAATATTCTATCTTACTTCCCACAACTACTTCTAAAATTGGATATACAAAGCAGAAAGAGGAAAGGTGAAGAGATATGAAGATCTTACCAAACGGATAATCACGTGCTACGGGTAATCAAGCGACATTAGTAAAGGAAGATAGTAGAGTATGTTCATTTTCAGGATTGGGCTAGGCTCATAGAAGGCTTGCTCAGGGGGCAACGAATGCCGTGGGGTCTATGGACAGACGGATAACTGATAGAATCACTGCGTTTCATGCTCAGTGGTCTACCCATCCCGGAATAGAAAATGGGAACGAGTATGAGGATGGATGTGTATGTTGTAGTGCGAAATGAGAAATAAGTCCGCAATAGAGATAGTTTAGAGCGTCACTCTCTCAAGCTGTGTCACGGTTCTGGCGCTCAATATCATTTTTTCAAATTCAGGGGCTTTTCTTCTCGTCATTATAGATCTCTACTGCACGCCTGAACAAGTACCGTTGAGCGAGGTACAAAGAACGTGTCCTTGGTTTGAAGTTTTACCATCTCAACGTCACAGTTCCAGCTCGGGGCCCTCGGTGAACATGTTCCCTCGGGGTCACTCGACTTATGTACTTTATGATCAGACTTAGTGCTTCATATTCCATGAGAATGTCCCTTATATAGATACACAGTACAGTTAAGTCTAGCCTTGAACGGTTAGCTGCTTGGCACTAGTCGATATGACTATTCCGGAACTGGACAAGTGCTGATTTCAGCTCGCACCTCCTGCACTCAATCATCCATCCCAATATCTGCATCGAAAGGTTGGTATAGCGACTGATCACTAAAGGTATCCGCCTAGGAGACTAAAGCTGCGTGATGACAATGATTTGGGTTCTCTGGTGAAAAAAATTCAATCGATCGGGAATACTTTGATCAAGGCTGCCACGTAATGGCGGAACAACTTGGGCTGAAGGTGCTGTTCGAGGGGTCCAATCCCAGCGTCGAGTAAGTCTAAATAAATACCTAGACTCACTTGTAGACCTCAATGCTGAGCATAGTGTCTCTCTCTCAGCATTGTCGCAGTTCACGGCCTCGGTGCCAGTCCAGACTGGGCTTGGGTCAGGAAAGTGCAAAATGGCAGTGAAGAAGTCCATGTCAACTGGCTTGCAGACGAGAGGATGCTTCCAGAAAAGCTTCCACATTCGCGAATCATGACGTTCAACTACGAATCAAAGTGGTTCTTGGAGGCTCCGAAACAGAGGCGGTCTCTATGTGCTATCCAATTACTCACAGCTCTGGATAATAAACGCAAAGAGGTATATATTCTCTCCGGCCAGATGTTCACTCTGACGAGTCTGTCCGCCGGCTGCAGGAGAGTCATACGAAATATCGACCAATAATATTCATCGGCCATAGCTTTGGTGGAGTGGTCATCGAGCAGGTATGAGAGTATTATCCACTCGATGACCACACATACTTACCCTCTGTAGAGCATAGTAAGTGCAAATTCAAATGGTAGCGAGTTCCAATACCTTGCTATGTCTACGGTTGGTATAGTCTTTCTTGGGACCCCCCATCGCGGTACTCCGGCTGCGAAATGGGGTGCTATTGTTGCCACGTCTGCACAGTTCCTGGGATTTGGATCAGAGGAAAGTATCCTGAAGGACCTTCGAGAAAGTTCAGAGACCCTTAGAGATCTCCTTTATGAATTCACTCTATGGACCAACAGAGCTTCACTCAAACTTGTTTGTTTTTTCGAGCAGCACGAAACAGATTATGGAAAGAGATATGGTATGAAATGGAAGCAGCTGGTAAGACGTCAATGAGAACAGATTTTCTGCTGAATTTGTAACGTTAAAAAGGTTGTCGACGAGGTTTCTGCCTGTATAGATGGCTATCGGAAGATACCACTGCCGACAGATCATTTGAAAATCAATAAATACAGTGGACCAGATGATACATCCTACATTATGGTGTTCCCTATAATTGTAGAGATGGCCCAAAATGCGGTACGGATAGTTGAAGGCAGACGAAATCGTAAGCAGATTTGGAAGTAGTAGGGTACCGAAGCTGAAATACTCCTGAGCAGCTCGTACAATTATCGAGGATGATACCTGTATGAGAACAATATAAATCTTGACCAGGCCAACCAACTGACCTTAAACATTCAGATATCCCCGAGAAGAACTTAGAATGTCTGCGATCTCTGTTCCTTTCCAACCCTCAAGACGATCTTGCAGCAACTCGCAGTGCAAAGGGAGACAGGGTCTATGGAACTTGCGAATGGGTCCTCACTCAGGATCAGTATACGACATGGTTAGTTGAGGACAGTCTACAAACGCTTTGGCTCTCTGGCGGGCCTGGAATTGGAAAGACAATGATATCCTGTTTCTTGGTGGAAGAACTCGAGCAGTTGGCAGAGCGATCACCGCAGATGACGTTTGCATATTTTTTCTGCGATGACAAATATCAGGAACGTAGGACCGCCACAGCTGTTCTTCGGGGACTACTTCTGCAGCTGTTACGGCAGCGACCTGTCCTCTTCAAGCATATTCAAAGTCACTTCGACATGGCGCGCGACAGTCTCTCCACTAATTTCCATGCACTCTGGAGAATTTTTGTTAGTATTGTACAGGATCCCGACGCGGGTGAGGTGTATTGCCTAATAGATGCTTTGGACGAATGTGAGAAAGAATCGCGTCAGCTGTTTCTCACTGATTTCACGAAATGGCTTCGTTCTCAGCAGGGCAAAAATGCATTTGTCAAATTCATTGTCACCAGTAGACGAGAAAGCGACATAGAGGAGTCACTGTCCACAGTCAGTTCAGCCATCCGAAATCTCACAGTTGACTCGGCGAGAGTCAATCACGACTTGCAAAAGTTCATCGACGTCAAAGTCGATGAGTTATCGACAATGAAACGATATAATTCAGGACAGAGGGAAAAGATCAGGTGTGCTTTGATGCAGAAGGCCGGCGGAACATTTCTATATGTTTCACTGGTCTTACACGATCTCAGAACAACAAAGATTTACTCGCAAGTCACACAGAAGCTGAAAGAATTGCCTTCGGACCTCAACAAGATGTATGACAAAATCCTCAAATCGATTGACGTCGACTGTAAAGAGACCGCAAAATTAGTGCTTCGTTGGGTGGTTGTTGCACGAAGACCTCTTTGTATGGACGAACTTGCAATGGCATGTGCCTTGAATTCAACAGAATGGGATGGAAACACGATACCACCAGAAGATCTTTTGGGTGAATTACGAGATAGCTATAGATGCTGCGAACCCCTTGTGTATCTTGATCCTAGAAATAATACCGTCAATCTCGTTCATCAATCTGCCAAGGACTATCTCTTAGGACGGTATCTCGAAGAACATGTCAGCTTGTCACCATATCGCATCATCGCAGATAAGACGAATCTTCACATGTTTGTGACTTGCTGGACATATCTGAGCCTGGAAGAGTTCGAGCAAGGTACCATAGTAGTTTATCTTGATGAAGATCACCGACTACAAGACTGCTCTCCAAACGAGCAGCTTCTCGATGACCACCGCTTTCTCCGCTATGCGAGCGAAGAGTGGCACAACCACTTGTTTGCCGCTGGTCGGGCTTTACTCACTGACTATGAATTCAGAAGGGACACTCTAGTTAAACTGCCGACGTTGCGTGATGCATGGCTGTTGAGGGCAGCTGAAGAAGGACAAGATGTGGTAGTGCAGCGATTGCTCGAGGAGGGCGCGGAGCCCAACTGTAAAGACTGGGATGATCGGACACCACTATCTTATGCATCTGGAAGAGGGCATGAGGCCGTGGTGAGACTACTTTTGAGTCGAGACGATGTGGCAGCAGACTGCCAGGATGGTGATGGTAGAAGCCCACTGTCTTGGGCTGCTGGGGGAGGACATGAGGCTGTGGCGAGACTACTTTTGAATCAAGATGTTGCAGCAGACTCGCAGGATATTTATGATAGAACCCCACTATCTTGGGCTGCTGGGGAAGGACATGAGGCTGTGGCGAGACTACTTTTGACTCGAGACGATGTGGCAGCGGACTCGCAGGATGAAAATGGTAGAACCCCACTATCTTGGGCTGCTGGGCAAGGACATGAGGCCGTGGTGCGACTACTTTTGAATCAAGATGTTGCAGCAGACTCGCAGGATAAATATGATGGAACCCCACTATCTTGGGCTGCTGGGAATGGACATGAGGCCGTAGTGAGACTACTTTTGACTCGAGACGATGTGGCAGCAGACTCGCAGAATGTATATGGTAGAACCCCACTATCTTGGGCTGCTGGGGAAGGACATGAGGCCGTGGTGCGACTACTTTTGGATCGAGATGTGAATGTGGATCACTTGGATCGATATGGTGAAACCCCGCTATCTCGGGCTGCAAGGGAGGGGCATACGGAAGTGGTAAGACTACTTTTGGATCGAGATGTGAATGCGGATCACTTGGATCGATATGGTGAAACCCCGCTATCTGGGGCTGCAAGGAGGGGACTACTTTTGGATCGAGATGTGAATGTGGATAACTTGGTTGGAGATGGTAAAACCCCACTGTCTTCAGCTCGTCGTAAAGCAGTGGTGAGGTATCTGAAACAGATGATCAAGAAGGTAACATCCTGACGCCGCATAGGGGATGATTTAGGTTGATCTTCCAAGTTGATCATTCGTTCGATATTTAGTTTGTATCGGTCAATCATATGGTAACAGATCACCTAATGTCATACTATGATCACCAGTACCACCAAAATCCCAACAACCCACCCCCATAACCGCACCGCATCTCTCTTCGCATCACCCGTAAACAGCACCACGCTCCCGTTGCCACCCCCAGTCCCATTATACCCCACCACTGTCTGCGTCGGTGCTGCCATAGTCCCCCCTATCCCGCCCAACCCCTTCATAATCAGCGCGCCGATGCCGTCGCTGGAACTAGCTACCGCACTCGCAGTTGGTAAGGTACAGCTTATCGTCTGCGTGCCGATAACGAGGACCGAGGAACCGAGAGAGACTAATTTCCCGTCGGCGGTCACGGCTGCGCCTCCGGGTGTTATAGTGTGGCCTGCGATGACGATACTGCTGGCTGCGACGACGATGGTTTCTCCGGCGAAAGTCATGTAGGAAGCTGCAGGGGCAGGTGTGGATTGTGGGAGAGTAAGGGATTGAGTGTGGCTGCCGATCACGAGGATGGAGGAGCCGAGCGAGATGAGGGTTCCGTCGATCGTGATGGCTGGGTGTGCGGGATAGATGGTTGTCCCGTCGATGGCGAGGGCGGTAGAGTCGAGAGGGATGATTTGGGTGCCGATAGTTATAGAAGGTGGGTGGGGTGTTGTGGGAGCTTGGGTAGGGAAGAGTTGTTCTGTGCGGGTGCCGACGACGAAGACGGAAGAGCCGAGGGAGATGGGCGTGCCGGAGATCGTTATACCTGGGTCGCCGGGCTTGAGGGTCGTTCCGGCTACGCTGATGGCGGTGGGATCGACGGCGATGGTTTGGCCTGCTATAGTGACGTAGGTAGCTGAGTCTGGAGTATTGGCCGCCGGGTCGTTTTGCTGGGCAGGATTGTTGTTATTTTGAGGATCATCGCCCGCTTTCGCGGCAGGTGGTATGGCTGAAAAGGTCAGGCCGGCTACGATGACTGGGCTTGCGTTCCCGTCGCGCAGTGCCCAATTTGTCGGAACAGCCTGTATTTGGTCCCCCGCGCTGATCATTCCTGATTGATACACTATCGGCGTTTTACTTATAGTCACTGGAGCTGCACCTTGTGTAATGGTGTGGCCCTGGAAGGCGACAGCAGGTGGAAAAGCTGGGGGTCTGTTGTTTTTGTTGTCGTTGTCGGCAAGGGACTTTATTGGGGAGCCACCTGCTGGAGGGTCAATTGCAGAAGCGCGTGTGGGATCAGGAGCATGCGACGCGGCTGGAGATGCCGCATTGTTTGCGGGATCATGTGAGTCGCTGGGATCTTTGGGATCTCCAGTGGATGGATCGTTAGGCTTGGGAGGCACATTATCATTGCTGGAACTTCCAGAACCTCCGGTTGAAGGATCATTAGGATTCGAAGACGCATTGGAATCACTAGGATCTCCAGAAGCTCCCGCGGAGGGATCATCAGGCTTTGGAGGCGAGTTATTATCTCCGGGATCTCCAGAAGCTCCTGGAGAAGGATTGATTGATTTAGTAGGAGAATTCAGAGTCGGATCAGGATCAGGATCAGCAGGTTTCGAGGTTCCCGATCCCGTTTCAACCGGTAAAGCAGGGCCGGAAGGGCTTGGCGAAGCAGCGTTTTTTTCGGCATGTGTATCTGCGTGTGTCGGTGCTGGTACCATAGCCGCAGCAGGAGACAGAGTGCGGGGAGGATCTTGGCCTTCAAATATGTCGGCTGTGCAAGACTTCCACGCAGGCTCAAAATCGATCAGTTTAGAAGGCAACACTATCAGAGGCTGGTAGGAGGAGTAATTGGAAAATGGCTCGGGCAAAAATTTGTCGGTCCCATTCCATGGACCGCACGGTAGGTCGGCAGTGCCAAGCGCTGATGTGAATGTTTGCGAGGAAGTCTTTTCGTAGTCTTCCCACACGAATGTAGAGAGCTCTCCTGGCGCGAATGCGAGGGTTATAGATGTGACTGCTGAGCCTACAATTCCGCAGGCATCGGATGCTGAAACGAGGGGAAATCTAACGTATATCGAAGGAGATGTGCTACACTTGTCATTAGATCTTACAAACACTTGTCATAAGGACTACTTACTATACGAAACCGTCCGAGTCTGTTACGTATACGGACTGGTCGCGAGCAACAATAGCCCCGCTCGTACTCGTGCTATTGAGACCAGCTGACTTTGTTCCAAGACAGGCTGTATTGGGATGAGAAGCAGGCCAGTATAGCATCTGGAGATTGCTGAAATAAAGCGAACAGGTTCCGCAACAATAAGGCGCTGAGGTCATAGGCCAAGTTATGGTTGAGTAGAGCACGGTTGCGGTTGTCTGACCATTAGACAAGGTTACTGTCCCGGCCGACTTCATAGTGTAAGTAGTCGACGGATTAGCAGCAGCGTAAGAATTGAATGCCGAGGTACATGCGGGCTCTCTTCCGTAGCTGATGAATGATGCTTTACCAGTCACAATGGTTTTGTTTTCACCCGAGAAGAATGGATCTCGATCCCAGGGTTGCGGAACTGAAGATGTCGTATTTAAGTCATTAGCAACTTCTACCACAGGCAACACATCCTGGGTAACCCATGTGGTCGGTCCAACCAAAACGACGTCGTGACCAAAATCCTCGGTCTCGGTGAAACCCAAGGGTAATGTATATGTCGGGTGTTGGGTTGTGTAGCGCGTAGTGACATAATCGCCACGGCTATTGGAGTTGGGAGCTGACTGTCCTGGTGGTATGGATGAAAAGGTTGAGCTTGCGTGTGATTGAAAGGCCGAGTCAGATGTTGTCGAGGGCGCTGAAGCTGACGCGTTGGAGAACGATGACAATATCACGCTGCTGAAAGCGGAGAACTCAAAAGCTGAGACAAGGTCGCCTGCCACTCAAATGTTAACAACAATGATACACAGTCTCCCTTTGGTCTGAGAAATGAACGACGGGAAGAAGATACCATGAATCAACAAATTCAACGCAAGCAATATGTATACCATGCCGGACGGTTCTTTCTCAGCACCAATCCTCAACGGTAGGAAAAGGGTTTCCAGGCACTGCTGCTGCTCAATACATAGGCATTGAAATGACACGTTGATGAACTTTTAAGAAAGAAAAGGCATGGGAAACGCAAAGTGGGCAAGTCATAGCCTTGCGCCGCTCGCTTCAGAGCCTCATTTGGAGCGCTGCAACACTGGTCGTGGGTGCTTTGCCCAGCCGTTACTGCTCAAGCTTAAGCTTTCAGATTCCTGCACTTGATGGGGGCCAAATGGAGCATTAGACTTCCATAGCCCACTACTCGATAATCCTCCCGCGAGTGGGAACCAGCTGTATGGGCGCCTTGCTAGCATGGCCGTTGAGTGACACCGAGACTGGTTGCACTAAGGGTATATAACTCGCTATTTAGGAATGAGGCTATATACGCTATCGTGCAGACCAAATTCTACGTACAGATATTTGTCTTCAGCCTTGTGTCGAGTCCACTCCTGAGGCTCATTTCTATCAAGGTTTTCGATCTCAAAGATAGATGTGGGGTGCCGTTCTGGATCGAGCCGGCGGGACGACCTTGATGCACCCAGGATCAATTGAGGGAATTGTACAATCAATGCGGAGTCAACGCCAATTTCCAAGAGGGTGGGTGAGATACTCTCCGTGGGGGCTGAGCTCAGCCTTCTGTGCTGTCCAACAACGCCACAAGTACAAGACTGGCGAGGCGTCGAATCGGACGTTTCTGGCTTGTTTGAAACATTCTTGAGGCCATTGGAGTTAAACATCCGGCCTAAGCAATGTTGCAACAGTGAACGTAGCGGTAGCTCAAAGTTTACGTGGTTTAGGGTCGCCGTAGAGCGCTGTGATGGTCCTCCCGCCAAAGAATTAGGGGATGAATTAAGCGACTCAACCTTAACAGCGTGTATGTCGCGAGAATTCTGCACTCATCGACAAGGCGTCAAGTGGTACATGATCTCGGGCCATCGTCAGTGCAGTGTCATGTAGTCCTCAAGATCCAAAATCTCAGTAAAAGTGAGCAAGATCACATCTGTTAAATAGCTGGTGGACGCACGTTGGTCGAAAGCCTAGAACTCATCAGGGATCTAAGCCCCTGCTCCCGTTATGCACGCCCGTCAACAATGTGGCTCCCGTGACAACGCCATGCATCTTCCAATCCAATGACTCTTCACGCCCTCCAATACCTTGGCAGGGCTCGCGACGTTGTTTTCCTTTTGATGCCGAGATCTAGCTCACTGCTCCAGCCCTCCACGAGTACAGGTACTAGCGCGCAAAGTCATGCAGAGCATTATCATTAGCCTTGATCCTACCTTCGGAAGACAGCCTGGTACCAAAAGACCCTGGAATGGAAGCCACGAGGCGTCCAGACGATCTCTCGGGCGGTGCGCAATGCATGATCTTGACATAAGAGTCTTGGCGCTCAGGATTCTTTGGTGCAAAACGTACACACCTTACCAACCACCAGTACTTTATCAGAGAATAACTTCGCGAATCGGAGGACCGGGTATCCCAACGACCCGTACGCTACAGTGTAAAGGGTAGTCCTTTTGTGCTATATTGGATATCCACCTTGACCGAATGGCTTCCCCTCTCCTTTTGCTCAGGCTACTGCTGCCCGAGGACCAGAGAAGTCTTCGTTCCATCTTTGGACGATGAAGGAGAGGCGAAACCGATGGGGCGACTGTAAATTTTCGATTAGTTGAATGATTTACTATGCGTAGAGGCAGGGCTAGGTAATGATGCGACTATCCCCGCGTGACATCGGACCTAGAAACAGTTTAAAGCTCAATCACCAACCCGAACTTGAAGAGATTACCGGTGAGGCATTTTGATGAAGCTCATTTCATTCTTATCTGCTATTGGTTTGAAGTATACTCGCAGTACATGCTGCATGCCTCGAAAGAAGCTTCGCAAGTCATCCCTGTCCCGCCTTTGTGATCTCCTGAGGATTGAGCTCTAGATCTTTTTCCCAAGCAAAAGGAATCCGCCGTCTGCTCCATCTACACTGACTAGGTGGCTTCGAAGACGAGAGTGGCAACACGGTATGTCTCACAATCGTCACTTGTATGCTCAGTAGCATCTCCGCTAGTCTTGAATTCAACACCAGCCTCGATCAGTCTCTTTCTTGCCCCATTAGGATCCTTTGGGGGCCGGGGTGTCTGCAACGTCGCTCTGTCGCCTGTCATGGGTAATGTCAGTTTATGTTGCACTTTGGAACTCTCCGTATTTGTCTAGTCCGTTTCATAATGCTTGTTACTGAGTGTTGCGATTGTGCAATTAAACGCAAGAATCGAGAGACAAGACTTACCCAGGTTTGGACCATGCCATCCCTCCCACTTGGTCTTCCGTGGGCTGAATACTAATCTCTTCCCGTTTGCGAGTGGAAATCGCCATCCAGGTGCTTCGGCAACAACGACATCAAGCTTCTCCGTGTCTGCCTCTAACGTTTCAAACTCCAATTCCATGACTTTTAGACGTTCAAAAGCCCGAACGAGGTACCCCCAAGGACCCTTCTGAAGTGGATCACTGTCCTCCGTGTATCTCAGGTGTCGTCCCAAGGGTTCCTCAGGATTCGGCATGATATACCATTCAGGCCATCTAGCATATTCCAGGGTGATTTTCAAGTATTTGAGGTTAGGTGCTTGCATGGCAACGAATTGCGTGTAGTGATCCCACGGGTGATAGGAATTATGTTCAAGCCAAAGCTTCTTCGTGAAGAGATGCAAGTTTCGCACCGCTATTGGGAAGGAATAATTCAAGAAATTCTCATCGCCGGGGCCGTGACCGTCCCAGCCCCCAGCAAGCCAATCGACGTGGACATATTTCTTAGCAGGCAGATCGTATGTTTCCGAGTAGACAAGTTGACAGCAGCGCAGGAGGGTGGTAGAGAGGTTGCGATCTGCATGGCGGAACCCAGGTCGACGGTAAAGTACACTGTCGGGATAAGGAATGAACTTCTCGTCGTGAGGAGTCATTACAAGGTCGAATATGTCGTCGCGGATTTCTCTTGGGAGTTTGCTGAAGAGTGGGCAGTCTTTCTGTAGGTCGACGGCATTCGTATAGACTGGAGCCATGGCCGTACAAGCCATGAGGTAGACGCGAGAGCAAGGACCGCTGCACGATTCGAGAGGGAAGAGTGGAAGTTAGTGTAACAGGGTGTGTAAATACGAGCCTTGGTGAGGGATTAAAATGATATAAGGTCCGTGCCAAGGTAATTGGGTGGTATTTCAAGATGGCTACTCATACGTGTGCACCCCCCTTCAATACATGTACACCCTTCCTTCCTTAGGATGCTAGGGTACCGCTTTCGACAACCCAACAACATTACACATCGCATCTTTTGGGCACGCTCCGAGTTGGCTGTCCTCTTCCAAAGGGCTAGTCTGTTTAAGAATCAGCGCCCTCTGAGAGTACATGTCATGGAAAATCATGTAGTGTAAGAATCTTGATTGTTGTTCTATGAGAATTAGCTAGCAACCATTTTATCTGACGTATAAGACCCTATCTTCTTATGCCATTGAGTGTTTTTTTCACAATCGGAACCGTATCTTATACGGTATACATTACTTTGCCTAGCTTTTAACTTTAGCGAGATACTTGCTTGGCGAGGACGGTACCTGGTAGCAAGATACAACAATCTCTGCGAGTAGGCAACATAAAACACCCTTTCGTAACAGTGCAAGTACTGTTGTAACATGTCCACTCCCACGCACGCACCTCACCGACAGCGAAACTGAATACAAGCTCGAATGAATATGAGACCTAATACATAAGCTAGAAATCCACATCATCAGAGTACCTACCACTCTCTCGCACTACACACCGTGACCCCTAGATGCATACCCAGCTCTATGCGCTTCTCCCTGTTAAGGAATAATATGAATGAGTTCCTAATATGATTGGTGTGTAGGTAAGAATTGATGATCCATCTAGCTGGGAGGCTGGCAAATGACCAGATGTGTGCCTCTGTGCGCCCTAGCCCTAAGTCTGTCTGTGTGGAGGAATATCCGTAATTCCCCTGCCCAATGTAGGAAACATCCCCTTCACAAGACCTGCCATCCTCTCTGCACTAGCAATTTCTAGACATAATCGCACTCCGAGACTTACGCCCAGTATCTGTACCCTAAACGTACGCGGACGTGACTGGTGGTAGTAGCGTACATGTATGGAAAGGGTTTGCGCACTCAATGCCACTGTGAATATATCGGGGAGGCTTGATTTAATCGCAAAACACTTGGAGAGTCCGAAGAGATCATACTGCCAAAGAGATCTCTATATTGATCTCTAGTGTCTACCACTTGCACCGCGGGTACTAGTACAGGTTGAATAATATTCGAGCAGAAACACGACGAGTCTGATACACATCCGACATGACATGGCTCGCAGCCACATGCAAGACTTTTCAAGATGCAATGAGACATTAATGACTTTTAAATGACATTGTCAGAAAAAAGCAAAATCTAAACGAATCTCTAATTCTCCAAGAGACATGGCTGAGTGTCACAGTGACCAATGCCAACTTTTAAGTATCTTATCCCCAATCTCCATCACCTAGTCGTCGTCAACAGTAGGCTTCCGACTAACGGTGCGAGTGATGTCGTCCTCATCATAACTTTCTTCGCGAGCCGTGTGATTCGGTGTCTCTCCTGGAGCCGGCATGACAGATCCACCACCGTCAATGATAATCGTTCCGTGGGATGGTCTGTCGCGAGGAAAATCCAAACTTGAGTCACGGGACTGAGGTCGAGGCGAAGCTTCACGGGAGGCAAGGTCAGGTAGATCAGGAAACGAACGACTTTGTTGCGGGCTTGAAGGAGTGGGTCTTTCGGGGAAGTAAACGACGCGGTGGTGGTGGGAAGTATCATTTATTACGTCAGGCTCCTCTGATATAATGTTCATGAAAGGCCCCTCATCTACTGCTTTCGACCCCTCGTTCGTTGCTTTACTTTGCTCCTCCCTGTCTGGTTGAGGAAGTCCATTGTCCTGTTCAAAACGAGCTTTGCGGCCCGGTACTGGTAGAGATCTTGTACGCTCAGGTCCGGGCGAGGCGTATGATGCATTTTTGAGGGCGCTTGGTCCAACTTCTGCCTTTGTGCGAGTCGGAGGAGCAGATGCGCCTGTTGCAGGTATATCACTGTCTTGAATCGTAGTATATTGTTTCAACGTCTGGGCGATGACTTCAGCATCACTGAGCTCGGTCTTTAGGCCGCCATTGTCACTATCAGTTCTCGTAATATTCTGATACGTGGACACCTCATCCTCCATTGAGTCGAATTCATGTAACCTTTCCGAAAGCCTTCGCCGTAGCCCAGGTGCCCACCTCCGGTCTCGATAGCTGTCCCTTCTCGAAGTCGGCAGCCGAGAATTTTCTCCAATATGCTGCGAGATTGCAGGTTCTAGGGGCGGACTGCCAATATCATTGTCACCTCGAACACGGATACCGGCGTTCAATACACGTTCTCGAAGGTAGTCGTAAGGAAGACCAGATGCGCCAGCTCGAAGGACCAACGCTTTGCTTTGGCCGGATGTATCTAGAGCAGGACGTCTGCGACGTGTCCTGGAGCCGTTGTAAGAATGTTCAGACTCAGAACTGAATAGATACTGCCTGTCGCGCGGCCTGGGCTTAGAAGTTCCGTTGTCTCGAATCACAAGCTCTTGCCTTCTGGGAGACCTTTTTTCCTCCCATATGTACTCTTCTCTTTCACTTGTCCTCCTTCTGGGTCCAATATCATCGTCTCCTAGCCTTGGTCTCTCGTAATCGTCATAGTAGTCTGTCTCCTTTGAAAGTTGTCTTGACGGTCGAGATTTTGATCTTTCCCACGACCGATCTCTCCTAATAGTGATTGGCCCCCCACGTGTGTCGACAGATTCCTGCCTCGCAGGGCGGGAGCGAGACCTTGGCCGCTCCTGCCATCCTCCTTGCGAAGACCTCTCACGATCACGAGGAATTACAATTAGATCTTCCTCTTCGTAATCACTTCGTTGGCGCTCTCTTGCTCCATGGCGGCTATTGTTCCTAACACCATATCGACCTTCGTAGCCTGTTTTTCCAGGGCTGGTTTCCCTCCGCACTATCTCCCAATCCTCGTGAGTAGCACGAGGAAAACGACTGGCAACGGAAGTGATGTCCTCGTAGACCGTTCTTCGTGCCGGAATAGGGCTCGGATCCCTATCGTGGCTGTACTCTTCAACGATGACCTCGTCTTCTCGGCCAGAGTTTGGGATACGGTACTCGCGTATTATGACCGGTGCTTGAGATGCTCCGGTTCTCATAGGGTCTGACTGGTGCTCGTCATGGAAGGTCGTCGTGTTCGGAACATTGGGGCGAGTGGCCTCTGACTTCAATTGGTCTCGGAGGTAAATTATCATATCTTCAAGATCCGCAATCCTTTCATAATCGCGAGTTCCGAGTCCGCTTCTCGCGAGTCCGTTTCTCTTCTCCTCCAATCTGGCAATTTGTTCGCTTATTTCTGAGGCTTTCTTTTGCGAAGCATGATCGGAGGTCGTATGAACTCCCTTTTCAGTGCCAGCTTCCTCAAAATCCCCAGCAAATGATACTCGCTTAGGTAAGCCAGGACCGGGACCTTCGATTTTAGATCTTTCTCTGAGCAAATCGCTTTCTTGGTCACTCATCCTTCGCCTACATAAAATTAGCTGTATCAACTGCTCATCACGTCTTTGGCCGAAAATCCGTGTTCGGGACCATTTCTGAGGAACCTCCAAGTGGTAAAGTGTCCATCCAGGGTCTTCGTCCCTCCGGATCTCTAGGAATGCAAAGATTCTATTCCTCCAGTGTGGCCGCAATCTTGCAAAATGACTCCAGACGTCGTGGTCTTTTTTAATGGTTTTCATCTTTGCAAACAGCCAGTCAGCTGATGGTAGAAGTTCAGTTGTTCGATTCGAGGAAAAGTCAAGCAACCACGTTTCGAATTCGAGGTTCGGATGGGGATCAGTACCGCCCTCGGATAGCGTGTAACTCAACGATGATTCTGGAGAGCTCTCCCTCAGAGACTTTTTAGAACGCCACCTGGATCGCTGAGTCAGCCACAACACTGATGATACACTTGCCAGACGAGATAAAACACCATAAACACAATATCGTGATTTAAGAGTTCGTCCAGTAACTTCCGGACGCCGAATGAGGGTGGACCACGACCACCAGGAAGAGAGTTTAGTGATGTCGTCTCACAACCACGAACGACATAGACAAAAATCAATCCAGTACGAAAGTCATCTCGGTTCAAAGCAAAGCCTTGGTTGTCTGGACATCTTCGAATGGTTATGAAAAGTCCCAATGCATCACTCGCTCTATGAGGAGCTTATCGCATCCTTATTAACCTTTGGATGGCGATACAATTGTCGAAACAGAACCAGAGAAAACCACAACAAAATGTGGTGTTGCAGTTACCTAGAACGGAGACTTCTCGCGACTCACCATGGTAAATTGAGTCTAGACCAGCCACTCGTTGCCGAAGGTGCAGTTTCTTGCTCGACGGATATTTCTCTAGGGAAAGAGCTTGGCCGCACCTCGGGAACCAAAGCTGTACCGCTCGCCGCTTGAAAGTCCAAGTTGGAGCTTTCCAGGACGAGTTGAATGTGTGATGACTCAAGCCCGAGGCGCTCCAATTCCTTTCTGAAATTTTCCCTCTTCTCGGCAGAGCGTGTCTCCTGCTCTTGTTGGACTTTCTTGTATTCCTCGACAGCCTTGCGCTCGACTTCACGTTGTGCATCCTCCTCTTTCCGTCTCCTTGTATCCTCTTCTGCTTGTATGATTCTGGCACGCTCTCTGATTCTTTTCTCCTCCTCTTCGCGGAACAGACTCTCTTTGAATGTGAGAAATTCCTCCAGCATCTCCGGTTCGTCATCTGACCACGGCGTATCACGAGCTCTTGGGTTCCGGGATCGATATTGCGCCATTTCCTTGGCCTTTTCTGCTCTTTTGGCCGCCCACGCTCTAGATTTTTGGAGCGCTGGTATGTCTTGCGCCAATCTTTGTTTTTCGACTTTAGTTGACCTTTGGTTTGATTAGCAAAGTGTACAATGGTGATCTTAGGGCTGACTCACGCCCCAAAAACCATTGCAGCCGAAAACAGAAGCGAGAGATCAATCTTTATCCTGTGCAGCTCTGCACGAGGTACGTCGAGCTTTATCTTGGCAAACGGCCAGCGCAACGTCGAGAACAGCGATGTATCAACCTCGTCCTTGTCCGAGTCTTTCGGATGATCTTGCCATCCACTCTTGTAAAGCGCATTCTTGACCTCTTCTATAATCTGCTGACACTCCGTTGAACACCGGACAGCACTATTAATGCCTTCTTCGCTGAAGACTTTGGTCTGCGGATTTTGGTTGACAAGCTCTCCAATGTCTTTCAGCCTCTCACTTGTGGTGAGAACTTCATTCCCAATTCTTTGTATGAGCGACGGCGCACCCTTGACTTCTTCAATATATGTAATCAGACTTTTGGAGAGACTGATGCCGATTTGAGCGACGCTGAGGATGGCGCTGGCTTCTCCGATGCCGGTGGCCATTACACATGGATGAACAGCCTTGTGATGGAATGCTCACGCTACCAGGCAAGCTACCAGAGCTTGCTTGTGCGAGAGGCCCCCATGGAGTGATATGGAAGAGCATGGCTATGTCAAAGTCGAGGACATGGTCAGATTGACCAGGCTGAACGCGCCACCTTGCTGCATTTTCTTGGCCTAAGGTACACAACAGCCAATGATACGGGCATTAGTAAGCAATACTCTAGCCACGGGACGGACCCTAGGGCCTACCCTAGAGCGTATGTCTAGCGGAGGTTTGTCCCGGGGAGCCTTTAAAAAGGCCCCCTGGTGCCCGGAAGAAGAAGCAACGTACACTAAAGCCTTTGCGGTCCAGACAGTAGCCCTTCACCTGTATATGCGATTTAATATGTCATCTTTCGAAAGGATCCCAGTGAGGTTGGGACCGCCTCAACATTCTGTCTTTCTATGGTGCAGACTGCACAAAGCTGGATCAATCATCCCATGTCAGCTTACCTTGATACTCAGGCCCGGACGTAAGTCACGAGCGAGTGCCCAAAGCAAGTAGCCTACCCCTCAGCGTCCTCCACGTTCTGCATCTCAGCCCTAGCCCTCTCCACAACGTCCACCCAAATCCCCGGTCTGCGTCTCCTTTCCGCCCCTGCAGCCTCCGCATGCGCCCCCCACTCCAACAAGCCCTCTTCATCCGTCCACTCCCCCATACCCATCAACCCCACCGGAATGCCCCCTTCATCAACCTCCTGCCCTGCCCCTTCTTCCCCTTCAGCCCCCACAAATCCAGCCGGCACCGACAAAGCTGGCAAGCCCAGGAAGTTCGCCATCCATACATACTCCATTGTCGATTGCGTCGTGTCCCCATCGCTGATGCCGCTCTTCAAATCCACCCTTGGCCGTCCAATCCGCCAACCTGCGCAGGGTGTTGTGGGCGTCACGATAATCATGCCCGGATGCTGTTTCCACAAGTAGGATAGGTGCTGCATTAGCAGCTGCCGCAGTTTCTGCGCCAGAATGTAGTCTGTAGATGGAGTGACGGTGCCAAGTGCGATGAGGATCTTGTTTGCAGGCGTGAGATTGCGGGTTGATGGGAGTGCGGTAGCAGCGTCGGATAGTACGGTCATGGCATGAGCGGATTGACCTTCTGGAAGGAAGGGAATACTTATGGGGACGAGCTTGTAGTCATAACTAGTGACGAGGCGATCGAGAAGTGAACGGCCGAGGCGCTGAATAGCGGGGGTGGACCGTGCGAGCCAGGACTCGGGAATGCCGATTATTTTACCATTGCTGCTCTGGGTTGGTAACGGTGGAGGAAATAAGAGAGGAGAAAGGGGTGGGAAGAGTGAGGCGGTAGAACATGCGGTGTCTGGAGCAGCAATGATGCGGTAGAAAGCTGTAAGCGAGATGATGTCGGCGGCAAGTGGTGCATTGACAGAGCAGGTGTTAGAGTGGTTGATGCCTGGTTTGTGAGAGAGTCGACCGTGTGAGGGTTTCAGACCGTAGGCTGAACAGAAGGCTGCCGGTATTCGGATGCTACCACCGCCATCTCCGCCTAGTGCAATGGGAACCAGGCCCGTGCTAACGGCATAGCCGCATCCGCTTGAGGATCCACCCGTGTAATATTGGGGGTTGAAAGGATTTGGGGCCGTGCCGTATATGTGGTTGTTGCCCGAAGTGTCTATTTTCACAATGGTATAAATGATGGGACTGAGGTTGCGGATGGACGAGGCTGATTAGACGAGAAATCAAAGAGAAAAGAGGAAATAGTTTAGGGGGAAACCTATGAGTGAATCAGTGGTGAAAAGCAAATGCTTACCCAACCCAAACTCGTTCATCGAGAGTTTTCCGAGATTGATAGCACCAGCCTCTTGCAACTTCTCCACACACCAACTAGTCATCGACTGGCCTCGAGCAAGTACAGGGGTGTAGTCATTCTTGGAGCCTAGACAAGTCCGGTAGCCATCGACGTCATACTCATCTTTGATACCTGTAGGAATACCATCTAATATTCCGATCGGCCGCTTATTCCTATAACGTAGTGTTGAGGCTTTAGCGGCGGCCAGGACCAAATCCACTCGGCTATTCCACCATGCGATTGAGTGCTCGCCTGGTGGCGACGTGTCTCGACGGATCAATGGAAGTATGGCTTTCGCGACAGCCGTTGGCGTTAGCTCGCCGGAGAGGTAAAGAGCATGGTAGTCGGCTACAGAGTAATACTTCTGCTTCGGAATTTTATCGAGAGGCAAAGTACCCGAATTAGGACGAGCACTATCTCCAGTATTGACACGAGCTGGTAAGTTGGCTTTTACAATGACGGTTGGATCGTAGCGCGGTTCATAATCATCTAAATGTTTTCGAATCCTCCGTAAATTACCGAACCCGGAGTTATGCCATATTATTGTCCGAACGAAACCTAGCCACTCCAGTCTGGACTGACATTTTAGGTAATTGTCAAACATTTTCCGATGGAGACAGGACAACGAACAGGAGAGCCGCAACTACCAAAGTCATGCCTCTTAAAACAGGGTTACTCTTCCGTTCATTATTGTATCGAACGTCGGGTCTGAGATATTTTAGTTTGGAGACCTCGTACTTGATAGGATCAAGGCACTAACCCGCGCCTCGCCTCTGGATAGTTCACGTAGCTGAGTATCGAGTTTGTATCTTGGACGGTCATTTTGGCTCGAAGTGTCGAGAGGTTCCGCACAGCAACTCAGTAGATGTGCTATTGACATCAGAGACTCGAATCCATGAGTTCTGTCAAGAAGTTGATGCTCCAGGCAACAGGAATCACTTTCGGGAGACCATGCCGTCGATATCCGTACTTTACAGCGTAGCGTGCTACAAATACACTAGCGCATCCGCCGAAAACAATGCTACGGCACCCTATTTCGACTAGTGGGCTAATGTTCGAATTTTGTTTTTGGTTACCATTAGGTGTACACCCCCTTACAATACATGTACACCCCCCCTTTATGTTAGGTATATGCAGTCTTGAGAGCTCTAAACCTGATGGTCTTGTTATCTACAGAGCGATTACGAGTGAACAGGATCCTTTCTCCCTTCGGGGAGGCCCTCCTGTACACACTCGCTCCTTCGCTCTTACGGTGTGCTGGAATTTAAACAGACTAGCCCTGCCGGGGGCTAACGGCTAAAGATCGGAGACAGAAATCCGGTATAAGGGGGGTGTATATGTATTGTAAGGGGGTGTACGCCTAATGGTAGCCTTGTTTTTTTGATTGGCCTTCTCATATTAATCGGACTCATCGGTCGCATCATCTCTTCTTGCCGGGAGGTTTATCCCTTGTTCTTACGAGAAAAAAGAAATCATCGGATTCCGAATATCGGTTTCTAAGAAAAGTCGACGAGATGTCGATGAAATGAGATCATGAGGACCGTGCGTAGATAGTGCTAAATATACAATGGAATCACATGCCAGGATATCCATCCACCAACAAGTGTATCTCGCTAAGCTATGCCGTCTAATGTCCCGATTTAAGACTATATTTGGTGAGGGGTATCAAAAATGCAGAAGTTCGTTGAATCTCAACATCCCTACGTAAACACGGCATTCTTCAAGCCATGCAAGCTTTCATCAAAGCTGCCATTACTAACCAGATTTGAAGATGGATGTTCAGCACGTAAGCCCTGGCACACTTCATCCTCAACGATGATCATTAGTTAGGTTGAGTAGTACTCCCTGCTACGGGCAGCCGCGCCCTCCTTCGATCTGGGGCACATTGACCTCTCCCTGGAACATAAGGCTTGACCTTAAGATAAAGACCTGTACTTTCACCTGTAAAAATACGGCTGTGGGTTTGCTCTCTCTTCTAAGGTCGTAGTCGGCTATTATCATCTTCGTTGAAGGTCAGGAGGCCTCCTGCGGCTTTCATAGATCTTAGAGCACTATTCTAGGAGTCCGTATTCATTTAATCTTTTCTTCTTAATAATGTGATGAATCAATTCTTGATGTCCTCTTTCATGGCTGCCATTATATACTCCATACTACGGAAGCTTTCAGCCACGATGGCGCTATTTGCATACTACGGAAGCTTTTAGCCACGATGGCGTCTATTTGTACTACACTTACTGGATCTATTAAATATAAAGACTCTGAGATACCTCCTAATGCCCAGCACCTCGAGATTGGTCGAGATCCACACAAAGCGAAAATAAGACAATCGTTTGTGGGTGTCCAAATGGAGGGAAATACCGCCGATATCATTGTGGATATACTGCAAAGATACAGACTACCAGATGCGGTAGCACAATATAAACCGCTGGGCGTCGCGGACAAGCTTCTAGCCCAGGTGAAGACGTTTATCGCCAAGAATGAGCCAATCAGCCTAGTCCTACCTGCATTCCCATTCAAGTCCGCCAATAAAACTACAAAGGTACTAGGTACGCTTCCAGACAAAGGGGAGGAGGTAGCGCTGCGGCACTTGAACAGTATTTGCAAAGAGATTGAAAAGGTATACTGGAATAGCGCGAGGCTAGTAATTGTCTCGGATGGATTGGTATATAACGGTACGCTTCGAGGTCACATTAATCCAATTAGAGACAATGACGACTGACAGATGAGATAGATATTCTAGGGGTATCTGAACAAGAAGTCTGGAGATATGGCCAGGCGCTACGCCAACTAGCCAAGGAATGCGAGTGCTCACACATACAATTCGCCCGTCTCCACGATCTTACAGGCCAAGACGAAGTCGCAGAACCTTTGTCCGAAGCAGCTTATGTGCAATATGCACCACGAGTGCGAGCAGAAGTAAGCCGACGATTTCTTCCGCAGGGTTTCAATGTTTGCGATGCTATTGTTAGCGATCCAGACATGAGGTCTACGTACTGTGGGTACGCGAAATTTATGGAGACCGAGCTGGCCATCTCATTGAAGGAAATGAACTTGCCCAGGGGGAAAAAAAGGCAGTACTGCAAAGATGTTGCTAAAAGCATGATCGTTCGCGGAAAAGTAAGTTTTGAATCATACTAGAACAAATCACCTTGCTCATACTCGCCTAAACAAAGGCCTTTGCAGAAGCTATCGCCTGCGCATTCCCATCCCATCTCCGACTGTCGATCCATCCATCTACAGATACCAAAAAGCTTTCTATAGCACTCGTTCCGCAAAAGAGCAAATGCCAGATGACTCCCTGGCATTCGGCTCTTGTGCTCGCGCTTGACGGGTCCATAACAATGACTCACGCGCAATCAGTCTCTCTAACAACGCATGAGCTAATCTCAAATCACGGCCGACCATTGTATTTCAGAGAGAAATCTGACCTTTTTGACTGGCCTGGAGTGAACGTCGACTTCGAATACTTATATCCTGGTGGTCTGAGAATCACATTGAGAGATCGGTCTACAAAGAGCTTGTTACCTACTGCATGCATGTGGAAACTTTCTCGTCTCCGCGAGCTTTGTCCTCCAATAACATTTTGCGACGCTGAAAACGCGGTAGATAGAAGAAGATTGAGCCCAAAGTCTGAGGATGCTTGAGCCTGGAGTTTGATACAGTGAAGGGAGATGTGAAGTGTTCAGATGTTACAAAGCTAGAGTTTGTCATTACCGCAGTTTCAATCGTATACTTGAAAGCTCGTTCGTAAGCTCAGTGTCTTCCCTGTAGGTCTCAATGGATTTAGTCGGCTTATACACCGACATTTCATTTCATAAAAATATCTAACGACGGCGATGATTAACGATCAAGTCTAGAGCTATGCCCTCGACCAACGTTAATCCCGAACAAGGAAATCAATCTGCACAAGGCATATACTGCCCTTTAGTTGTAACCAAAGCCGGGTCTAGAATCCGAGCAACTGAGGAGAACGATTTACAGTTCTTAATTTTGGTCTTGGCTGAAAGAGATGAGTCCGTGCGTCCAGGAAGAGCCCTACGTAGGAAGAGAAGATCCTGTTCACGAATAACTGCTCTGAAGCCAGCAAGACCATTCACTGCGAAGCTCTGAAGACTGCATACGCCTTAAATGATCAGAGTAAAAATCGGCGTCTATGTATCAACATTGGGTATCTATCTGTCACGAGCCTGATCCCCTTTGAACATCTGTCTCCTAGTCTTAGCCTTCACCTTTCTCGTAGCCTTCATCCTCTAGATAGGCCGACAAGAGCGACTCAGCCAGCCAGCACTAAATTCCAACTCACTATGGCGGCACAAGGTCTTCACACGTATCTGCATCAATGTCTTCTGCATCTGGGCGGCCTTCAACGCCTTTGAGCACTATCAAAATTTCTTTTTCCAGGAGGTTCAACAGATAAGTCCCATTGGTACAGCGTTACGATTCCTGCCGGCACCGATAGCGGGCGCTGTGACCAATGTGGCCCTGGGGCTGTTGATACAAAGTGTCTAAGCGGACCGGATAGTCATTTTAACGACGGTTCCTCTGTGCCATCGGCTCGCTTTTCATGGCAATTGCCAGTTCCGGATGCTCATACGGGGCATGCGCATTCATTGCCAACTTTCTGAATACAATAGGCGCAGACGGGATTTCCACCTTGTCGAATCTGCTCGTCACGTCCAAGTTTCCTCCAGAAATACAATGGGTAGCAGGTAGGGTGTTCGATACATTATCCCAGACGGGGAAAAACACGGGTTTGACTCTTACAGCTTATTAGCGAACGCGGTCACGGCAAAATCTACCTTGGCTAAGAAAGACCGGTCAGAAGGCTCACTGCTGGGCTATCGAGCCGCATTTTGGTTTTGCGTTACTTTGACCACTACTAGCCTCTGCGTAAGTGTGCGGGGACTTGGAAGGACTGGAAAGGTAGGACGGAAAAGTGATTAGAGGGCTTGTGACTCCTATACTAGCGGCAGCCTACGAGCGTTTTGGACTGTAATAGTACGAATGTGATAAGTGAGACTGTAAAAGGACATTAGGTGTATCAACATCTCACGATTGTCTTTCTGTAGACATTTTCTCCAACCACATTGCCGGATAGCATCGGACAAGCAACCGTATATGCCAATATCCCAGGCAGCCATTGTGCTAGTCAACGAAGACATTTTATCTGACTTTAAGATACTTTCTGGGCATCAGCTTGCTATGTTCATGATAAATCTGTGGCTAAAGAACTCACATTACGAGCTGTGGTCTGGACTTTCAACAATTAGCTTGATCCGCCACCAAGACGTGGCAGAAGGCGCCTACGAAAATCTGACCTTACCACCAGCTAAATGAGATATATATCCTCCATCCTGGCTTCTCCAAAATGCAGCCTCCTCACAATCTCCCCATCCATCAGCCCGTGTGCATAACATTCGCCAATGAACTTATACTGCCTCATCTCTCGAATTGTCGGCCTCAATATATACAACGCCTGTCCGCCCGCCAAAGCCCAGATCGTATCTCCCGCCACCGCAGCATTTGGCACCATGAGCAGATAATGCTTCCGACTCAACGCCATCTCCCTGAGAGTAGAGGCTTGTCTTTGGGCACTCCTCATGTTCATCTGGCGCCGATATTCCACCGGACTGAGTTCAGCACGGGGTCTGCGCAAGAATGCAGAGTCCAGGACGCCGCCCCGCTCCGAGGGTCTGTCTAGCTCGTCATTGATCAGGTCGAGTACTGCGTTTCGTTTGCTGGCGTCGCCGAAATTTTCTCCCGTGAAGTATTGGTGCTTCGAATCGATGGCCCACCTGCGTCCTTTTTCTCTGGCGACGACATAAATCGCTTCGAGGTCAGGACCGGTTGAGCGTACGATATCTTTGAGATTGTCGATGTACACACCGCCAGCGCAGAGTGTGTTATCTTTGATGTAAGATCTCGATGGAGCATTACCTAGGGGGCGATAGGCTAGCGCCAGTGCTTCTTTATTGCTAGAAATGCCGCGCTTGTCGTAGATCGTGAAGGGTTCTTTTCGGTCCAAGTTTTCTGGAACGTGAAGAATCTTCGGGATGGGAACCATATCTACGCAAGTAGAAAACTTTGGTACCCAGGAAGGCAAGACGGACTTTACGCCTTGAGGCGTCTCGAGGGTTTCTGCTTCTTCTTGGTAAAGTGCGTAACCAAGAAAGTCCAGCTCATGTCCGGGCTGTCCAAGATAGTATCGAACAACATCTGTGTATACATCGAGGACTGTCTTCTTGGCGTAGTCGGGTCTAATATAGCGGCGAATATCATCAGGTGCCAGACACAATGGGGCGTACACCTTGTCCCTTGGATCAAGGCACTCCGTGCAGCGGAACATCTGTAGAATTTCCAAGAAAGACCGCAGAACGTGCTGGACACGCTGCGACCGAAACTTAATAAGCCTGTCCATTGCTTTCTGGGTCCCTACTAGGAAACCTGAGTCTATGCCGGGAGTCGATAATATGTTAGTGGCAATCAAACTGGTGGCATCGAGCTCGGACCAGCCAGTCACTTGGTCACCACATAGAAACCTCACCTTGCTGGAATGTGGCAACACACGGATTCCGGCTATGAAAACTGTCGTGTAGCGCTCTGGAATCGTTGATTCCTGGAAGACCCAAGTCCGAGTCCACCAAGGGCTTTTCCACAACGCGATGATTCCAAGCCATGCATTGTGCGTCCGAGAACCAGGCACATCGAATACTTTCTTGTCCTTGGCTGGCGAAATTGTCAGCAAAAATTCGGCAACATCTTGGCCGGTTGTTCGAGGTTTGTGCTGCCACCACCAGGGCCGGTATGGACGGCCTTTCTTAGCAACGTGGCGATACCGTTTCTCAAAGTCTTCCATCATTGAGAATGCAAGTCGGTTGTTGGCTTCATTCTCCGGCTTCCCAAGCCAGACCAGTATGCTTGCAGCCTGCTCGTAGATTTGCGTCATGAGAGTGATCTGAGCGCTGCGTTCGTTCAATGCATCGTGATTCTCGCCTTGATTGATGCAGATCGCATCGACCCAAAAGAACTGACCCACGAGCTTTGAGCTCTGGATCTGATAGAGGGCATTCTTTAGATTCTGTCGAATCAACAGACGCCGTCCATTCAACAGAACCGGATGAGTATTGCCAGGCGAACCCCAAGTATATGATAAAGCTACGTAACGTGGTTTCGAGAGAAGTGAGATATGGATGAGCTCGAAGGATAGTGGGTTTGAGGAATGAGAAAGAGGCTTTAGGAGCCTAATTTCGTGGGAACTCAGTGGTTGATATCGGAACTCCATCTTGGACGTTCAGATGATGAACGAAGTGTCCTCTAGCGGTAGGCGTCGAATTGATGCTTTTGTAGATTTGATACGGCAGAACAGGCAACTAGGACCTCAGGGAAGGCATGACTTCTTCAACACACTGATCAGCTAAGCCATGTCAGAAGCCAGAGTGTTCAGCTTGCGGGCGTTTGAGACAATTGGAACGCTGGGTTGGCGTCCAAAGCAGTTGCAATTCAATACAAACTATGACCTTTGATTTTACTATGGTCGCTTGATGGACTGTCACTTATATACACATTAGTATGGAATGTGGGAGTCGTGGGACTGGAGACTAGTTGCGTACACGGGGCAGGCGCCCCCACCCCCCCTTCCCCTCCGGCCCCCTTTTTGCCTAGGGTCAGCGCCGCAACAATTTCAATTTCTCCAAGCCACAGCCCAGTACGGGTCTGCACCGAAAGTCCTGAACGTGCCAAGACTTTCTC
>JAEUBB010000441.1:0-31372 GCA_018257885.1 Parmelia sp. 050094
AGGCGGAGGAGGGCGCGGGAGGTGGTGAGGAAGGAGGCGAGGGTGCTGGGGGTGGTGTGGGAGGAGAAGATGGCGTCGTTGCCGATGACGATTAGTTCGATTAGGTGCCATTTATCGGGGTTGGGGGTAGTGGCCCAGGAGATGAGGTCGGATAGTTGTGTTTCAGCGTCTGTGAGGCCGTCGTCGAGCTGGATGCCGATGATGAGTTTGAGGCCGTGCGTAAGGGCCGCTTGACCGATGTGGTGAAGGGCGGAGCAGTCGATGGAGTAGAGGCGGATGGTGGTGAAGCCTTTGCGGGCGATGGAGGCGATGTCGGAGCGGATGGTGGAAGGGGGGAGGCAGGTGAGAGTTTCGGTGTAGGGGGCGTAGGTTATGGCCCATTGGGAGGTGGAGGTGCCGATGGGGAATTTGGGGGTTCGGGGGGATTGGGGATGGGGGGAGGTGGTGTCGTGGAGTGATTGGTGATGCTGGGAGTCTGGTGACGAGGCTACGTCGTGCGCTTGAGAGGTATCAGGGGCGAAATTCGGTGCAGGGAAATGGTCCTCGACGTCTTCTGGGGATGCGGTGGGGATATTGGCGCCTTTGTTCGTTCCCTGGAGTGGTTGGAAGATGTGTTGGTCGTGGATATCATGCTGATTATTACTATTGGGCAGGGAGGCAGCAACGGATGTGAGCAGTGCAATTGCTGCTCCTAGATATAGCATGCCCTTCATTGCGTGAATAACATTAACTATTAAGAAATTAAGTCTTGTATGCGAGATCTTTCTTGGAACTGTGACTGCATTCCTTTGTTCACGGGGTTCATTTAAGGGCAGCAGCGCCGCGCGCGCAGGAGAAAAAGAGAAATACTTTGTCCGTCATGACGAGGGGAGGGCGAGAATGACATATATAAAGACGGGGAAGAGCACAGCAGATTGCAAAAGCCAAGATACGCAATACGATGGGGTTGAATTTGGGGCAAAAAAGAGATGAAGATGCACATTTCGCGTGCAAACCGCCCGTCCCTTGCGTGCTTAGAGTAATAGTTCCCATGCCTACTCCTTAGTCCCTCGGCACAGTCAAACAGTCAAACAGTCAACGTCCACTTCCAGGTGGATAGCTTCTCAATAATAACAAAGACAACAACAGAGTCAAGACCTTCCAAAACCGCCACGGACGAGCTGATGCATGCTTGTGGCAGGGCAGTGATGCGATTGAGCGAGACATGGTAGTCGGACAAAGAGACGTCGCATCGTTCGCTACCATCTTTCGCTAGAGGAGCCCTACCAGAACGACCTAACCGCCATTGGCTTGGTAAGATATTCCGCCCGAAGGCCCCTGGACGCCAAAAGTGCGCCATCACTCATCACTTATCACTCATCTCTCATCTCTCATCTCTCACCGAGTGATGCTCAGGCAACGACTCCCTGCTACTCTCCCTGCTTTCCTCAGGCCAAGACCGTTGCTTGTCAATCTCAATTTGCTCCGCATGTTTCTTTCTTCTTTCTTCTTCAATTGCTTCTGCTCGAATTCGACGACGTGCTGCTACGTCTTCGGCATCAGCCGCCTCACGCCCTGTGAGTGCACGTCGTCTACTCCCATTCTTCTTATACGTCAGATTCTCGTCATTCTTCTTGGCCACCGCAAAAGACTGGGCTAGAGCAGGCCCCTGGTTGTAATTCTGATCGTGTGCTCTAATCACCCCTTGAGTAGCCTTCGTCATCTCTTTTGCGAACTCCTCGGCGCGATGGCTATCCGGAATCTTCTTAAAATATTCATATGCCGAAAATGCGTTCGCTTCCAGCATATCCAGTCCCCGGCGATTATATCTCGACTGTGCAGGCTCCGAGGGAGGGACTTGATTATCGTGATTATCAGTTTGATCACTGGACTGGCTCCGAGTATCATCGTCTCCACGCAGAGCAGCGTAAGTAGCCGGTGTAACGCTGGGATCGAATGTCATTTGCCAGCCTACCACAATTTCTGGCGCTCCAACAAGCCATCGCGGGTGTAAAAGAGAGAGTGGAATAGGGCTGTCCGAAACGACACAGCAATATAGCCAACATTTGCAGGGCAATCCATACCGCTTTGGCAAATGACATGCTATTTGACAGGTATCCCCCGAAGGTTCTTGAGACACTCCTTCTTCAACATCTGAAACCCATTCTTTTGCCGCGATCAACTCCCCATGAACCAGTTCAATCGCCTGATGAGTCACATGGCCGATTATATCCTTGAAGAAGGATCTGCTGGCATCAATACTGCGGGGGGTGTTCATCTTCTAACGTTCAAGTTCGCACTCGTAAGTGTAGATGATCTCGGTTACTTCGTCAGCGATTTTTTCTACTGACTGGCCGATGGGAGTGTGGCGATTCATGGAGTCCTTGACTATAGGATGAGTACTCTCGCCTCGCTGAGTAGAGTTGCAGCCTAGGTTCGGTATTTCCTTGGTGTAGGCCGTGACGAACCTATGCTCCTGCCTCTGATAAAAGCTAACGAGGTAATTTTGTTCCTTCTGATGCAGTTGGTCAATAGAATACTACGGTTGCGCTCTATATCGCTGAGAGTTTCTTTCCGAGGTATCTTTCGGGGTGTCTTCCGGGGTATTAGTGTACTTACGGCACCGCTCGGGGTCCTTTTAAAATATCTTTCGGGGTTCCTCTCAGCGTATCTTAAGGACATCTCTTAGATTTATCGACTTTGGGATAGTTGTTTAATTGACCTCGAAGTCCTGATCTAAAGATAAGCTACTAATCCGGTTAGGGGGGCTGTATATGTAGGGGCAGCTAGATTATATTCTCTAGAAGGATATCTCGGAAGAGGACTCTTAAAAAGTACCTCGGAAGAGTCGGAAGGGAGCTTCCCCACAAGAGTACCCCGAAGACAATTCGAAAAAATGTGAAATTTGAAATTGCGAAAATCAAGATTCGAGGTTTGGCACCCTGGGTACTATGGGCTGCCGCAGGGGCTCAGCGACTTGACTCGGGACAGTCCCCCTCCGACAGTCCCCCTTCCAACTACAGTCCCCACCCTGCGCGTGATCTATGCTATGCTTCAGCCTTGACCAAACACAGGCTATGCTCCTCGATTGCCTGCATCTTTCGAAACGCATCTGCATGCACAACAATCTTGTATTGCACTTCTAGCTTGCGGTCATTATGTATGTAACCGTTTTGTGCCTTGGCAGTACTCAGTTTCGAGCAGTGGGTACTCCCCGGCAAGCATTGTCTTCGTTGCCATCAGCCCATTAAACATGCCAGCTGTTGCCTGTTTATACTCACCGATAGAAAAAAAATAATGTCCTCTGCTCTTCTCCTTAGTTTCTCTCAACACTATTCCTATAACTATTTCTTCTCTAATTATTTAAAATATCTAAGTGTTATTATCTATAACAGCTTGTTATACTTAACAGGGCCTTTGTTAAACCTATTCTATTCCGTAATACCTCTCTTAGATCTTCTATAGATATGCCTCGACCTTACTTGACTCCTCGATGCTAAGAGCAGGGAGCGGAGTATCTTATTAACGTACTAAGTAATTCTAAGTGCTTTCATCTCTAGAGATAACTAGCGCTATAATAGTAAACTCTTATTGTCCTCCGCGTCTGATAGGGTTGCTAGGAGATGGACGCCTACTAGGATTAGCTCTACAAGTTGGGCGTCCTATAGGATCAAACCTCGAAGATTGGCGTACGACAGGACGAACGCCAGATCCACGGAGTATCTACCGTACGTATACCAACTGGAGCAAGGCTCGGTAGAGATGCCCTGAGGTCTGTTGTAATGGATATTGAGCGTCCTAAAGGGTCTCAAAGAGCGCGTTAAGTATCTGCAAATTGACCGGCGCTGGACGGGCGTCGTAGTGCTGGTGGTCCTGGAAGCCTTGACGTGTTGATGTTGTATGGATATAGGGGGGATCCTAGGTGTGTCAGCTCTGTTCGTAGGAATGGTAACTATAGACGCTTATATTGCTGTCCAATATAGCTTCCGGCTGATCTATGCACGTCTGCAACCTGCTCGACCTGTCTAGAAAGGTAGAGTCCTGCTAAAGGTTAGACTGCGCCGTGTGCATCTGGAATCCCTCTGTCGCTCGATGGGCGTTTCCCGGGTAGACGCGGGTAGTATCCTGCGAGCATCTTCTCATTAGCTCTATTTGCCAGCCTATGATGACCACACGCGCTGCCGTCATCGAACTCCTCTCTCAGAAGTATTATCAATTCACCACTACTGTTTATAACGGCATCGTAGCGGGTGTCAGCGTAATCCAGGGCTTCTCTGAGAAGCTTATGTTCTATGTCTTTGGGCTTCAGTCTCTGCCTTAGAACGAGTATTACGGCCAAGCTGCAAACATCGTTAAGTCCATCGAGGGTCAGTTCGCCTGCCTTGAGGGGCTTCTCAGCAAAGTCGGATTACCTAAAACAGGATACGGCGTCCACATTTCTTGCCTGACACCTGACCTATCCGCTGGCTCTACCTCATACTCTGCGTATACGACGTCTTTCGGCGTACGTTCCCGTAACAAATCGCGCGGAAGCCCCGATATAAAGCGGCTTTTCCAGGCCAGTCTTCTCCCCAGAATTATCTCTTCCCCAATCAGTCAAAAACACTCAATCATTTTAATTCACAACAGCTTCTTACACTCAACAAGACCTTCATCAAACCAATTCTAGTCTATAATATCTCCCCCAGCTCTTCTACAGAATCTTGCTTAGATTGCTTTCCACGAGGGGGTCGCTGTCTCGATTATTGCTACCATTATAGAGCGCTTCTTCCCCGATCAATTTGTTGCGACCCAGGACGTCGTAAAAGGTTTTCTACTATCGGTAAATACCAGACTGTCACCTGATACACTGCGGCATATTACTATAGACAAGATCATCGGAGTTATCCCTGTCATCGCTGCGAAAGCCTTCGACAATAGATGCGACTTTATTAACTACCTCTTACCAAAGGGAGCTACCTTTATCTAGAGCCGTCAGACCTTTTCCTGGCCTAAACTTATTAAATTTAATCAAAGCCGCATAGATCATGCGCGGGAGGCGCTTTCAGTCTGGCGGGGGACTGCGGGGAGGAGGGGCTCTCCCGACGATATGGGAGGGGGACTGTCGGAGGGGGACTGTCCCGAGTCAAATCGCGCTGCACATGAAAACTACGGCAGCCCATAGTGACCGAAGCGCGCTGCGCCCCCTATTGGAGGCGTTTTTGTCGCCGACGAGAAGCCTCGCTCGGAAACGCTCATCGGGGATCACCTGGTGTGTGCGCTGACATGTATCCTGCCTTGACGGAGACGTTGCTGCCTGCTGCTTACAATATCTGTGGTGGTGAGGGTGTTTGTTGTGTGTTCCGTGGCGAGGAAGATGATTTCGGGGAGCCTCCTGGGGGGTAATTGCCCTAGAAACGGGCCTGGGGCTCGAGGGCTACGACGGCGAGGTCCTATAATGATGAGGTTTTATGATGGTGTAGTAGCGAGATTTGGGCTTCTGGAGACTTTTAAGTTTCTATGAGTATTATGTGGTGATGTCTTTGAATTGAGGTGAGATTTGATGGAATGGCTTACCAAAAGAGTGTACATGAGATGGGTGGTACAGCCCGATCGATGTGATGAAAATGTATAAATATTTGTTGTATAGATAGGGATGATTAGTTAGATTTAGGTATGGATATTCACGACCCTCGGGGAGGACGCAAGACGTGCACGGATGGAAGTAATCACTTTCGGCTGGCTTCATGGTAGTGAGGCTTCTTTATCAATGGTCTTTTCGGTCGCGGCTCACTTGAAGGGAATTATTCTTGATACTTACTTTAGCAGAGGTGAGTTGAGCTGATAGTCAAGCCGATCAGTTCGAGCGGTTCGATAATCTCTCAAATTGACTCGGAGTGAAAACTTTCAACTCTAGACTCTTTCGATTTCTCTCGTCTTCAAGCTCTTTATTACGCTCTTTTTCATTCGGTTCTTCAAGTCCTGAAGGAGATTCAAGATCCATCCCAGCGATCGATATCGCACGTCACCATGGATGAAAAATTGCCCAGGCGAAGAAGCCCTGAGCGCTCTCCAATTCGACGATCACGTGGTCATTCAAGACCGCCAATCCCCGATTTCAACAAGTTGACTGTCACTACGAACCAGACGAGCCAGAGTAGTTCCTCGCATGATGCACTCAGATCTCCCACATCACCAGATCCACCACTGGGAAAAGAAGGCCAAGAAACCCACTATGACACGCTGAGGAGAACGTTTCGAAGGGGATGGGCGAATTGGGGACAGACGAGGACGGGAGAGCCGGGCTTCCAGTTCACTATTTGTATGAGCGATACAAGGCTATACTATTCAAAGGCATCAAGACCCCAAGAACAGTTCAACGAGGCTTTACGATATCTCGATGAGATCCACGGTATCAGAAAGGATGACTTTGAAAAAACGACGGAGATTATGTCTCGATTTATCCTAGAAGAGATCAAGCTAGTTATTTTCGGATCAAACATGATAGAGAGAGCGGGTCTGGACTTGGACGAGACATTGAGACTGGTCGATGCGATTTTTAAAGGCCGGGAGATTGAGATTGGTGAACGAAACGACGACTATAAAATGCAGCTTCAGAAATACATGGAAGCTAAGCATGATGGTCAAGATGCCGAGAAAGATTTTCTGCGGGCTAGATGGGAGGTCATTCAACATGCGAAGGCTTTGTGGTTTTTAACGAAGGCGTTTGTCGTGGACAAGAAACCGCTCTCTGAAACGCTCATCAAGGACACCCATGAGATTCTGTGCACTAATGTCAATCACCCAAAGTATGATACGCCGTGGGAGGAGTATGCGGGTGTGTATCGTGACCGGGTTCGACAGCCGGGGTCAAGAGAGATGGGGGCAGAGGTGCATGCTGGTGGGACCAATTTCACACCTTCAAAGATGGTGCCAAAGGCAATGGGCAGGTTCGTCGCGGAGCTGAGGGGAAAGATTGAAGATGCGGAGACGCGGGGCTTGATGGATCCGTTTTGTCTGGCGGCGTGGGCGTGCGCGGAGTTTGTGGTTATTCATCCGTTTCTGGATGGGAATGGACGTGTTTGTCGGATGATACTTAATGTGATTATGGTGAGGTTTGCGGGTGTTGTTGTTCCGATTGGGGAGGATGAGGAAGAGAGAGCGAAGTATCTTGGGATCAAGAGAAGATATTCGGAGGACTGTGAGGGCGAAGGCGAGTTTGCTGAGATGGTGTTGGAGAGGGGGACGGCGAGGCTGAAGGCGCTGAGGGATACGATAAGTGTAGCCTACGTCTAGCCCAGTGTGCACACTTGAATCAAGGTATTCAAAATCAGTAAATATTGGTACGATCAGATATGCGGCTGGGAGGGGGAGGGGGAGTGCTAGGGAGGGAGATAGGGAGGCGGGGAATCAAGCAAGGGTTTTACAGAACGATGGATGCATCAGCAGAATTCACAAAGTCGCGCGAGAGAATGCAATCAGACTCTGATGCAAGATCCAAGCCCTGCCCATATTAGAGTACGAGAACATTTTGCCCTCTGTCTCCAAGCGATTCCTTCTCTTTCACCTTCTCCCATTTCTCAAGGAGTCTTTGCATGACAATGTACGGTGTCCCCGGCACAAAATTAAGTCGAACAACATCGTCCATCGCTTCCGAGGCTCGAGTAACGCGCAGAATGTGTCGGCAATGCCACAAGATGTAGCGTTTATTCAACTCATACGACAGCGGAGCGGCGTTGATCATTGGCGTGGCTGAAATCAAAGACGTGTCGAGCATGACCTCTTTTACTGCTTCGCATTTTGCAGGCGCGGCGGTGTTCTGACACGTTTTCACGCCATGATGTTCCAGACATCTGGGCGTAGCCAGTCCAAAGATGACGCATCTTTCGGGATCTTGGAACATAGGGATCCATGGGTTTTTTCCAGAATACTGCTCCTTCGTGATCTGAAAGCCACGTGGGGTCGCTTCGTGTTTTTCGGGCCACCAGACTGTCAATGTGTGGCCATCCCTCTCCACCCCTGTGTACTCCATTGCTAGCATCATTAGCACTGTTGCCTTTTGCATTACCTCCGTCTGCGAACTCGTTAATTTTGAAAGCCATGCTCCAAATTGTTCTTCGGATTGTCCAGGAATTTCGGTTACAACGGACTGTATCTCAGTCCACTCCCCAGGCAGTCCAAGTTTCAGATATTCCAGCACCTCGCCGTAAAAGAGCTCTCGAAGCGGAAGCCGTCGGGCAATACCAGTGCATAAACTTAATTCTAGTCCACAAGGACGATTTAAGACTCGGAGATCTGTCGTTTTATCCCAGTCCTGAAAGATCTTCACCTTCAACGACTTCCCATCATCTTTAGTCTGCGTGCCAGCGACACCAACGGAGACACCGTGCATCGCAATACCTAAATTGGCCGCTCGGCCTGTCGTTTTCCAGCCGGGGGCTCTCGTCCCCATGGAGGTCAATGCTCCACCCGAAAAGGCCTTTTGACACACCTCGGCCTCAAGCAAACATTTCATGTTCACACTGGTCCCCCCTATCAAGAGCTGGCAGTCTGCCCTGTTTAGCTCTCCACTTTGCACCGAGAGACCCAGCTTAGGGGTCCAGTGACAATGAACTTCTCCCTCTTGAGCCATGTCAAAAGATTCGTCGTTCGATTCGACAATGACAATAGATCCGCCTCCAATACTCAAAAATAAGCCAGCAGGTTTAACGGTATCTTGTCTCGAAATACTACCGCCCCAGGTATCCAGCATGTCTCCAATAGTTGTGGCCAGGTAAAAAGTCTGGCCAGTGTTTCCGATAAGGTGTTTATCTTGATGAAACACCCAAACCCTTCTTCCGAGCATCTTACCCATGCACTCCAGTTCCAATCGCTCGGCATGAATCGTGGGACCGGCAGGTTCGGAACCTAGGAGCACGAAGGAATCGATGGGCCTGGATAGATTAGGAGTATAAAACTCTCGAGAATGGCCTCGAGAGTAAGTCACAATTCCAATGGCCGCCATTTGGGTGATCAGGGCGCATAGATGAAAGCAACGATGAGGACTCACAGCGTTGCCGAGGCTGCTGTGGAGATATTTGTGGACCATCCCGCCGAACTCCAACTCCTCGAAGAAGTCAATGCACGCTGTCGCAAGAGGCCGAGTCCAACTACTGGAATTAGTGTCCGAGGCAGCAATAGACTGATCCAATGCTTTGCATAGTTTCAAGAGCAAGGGTACGGCAATCCTCTTCACCATGACAGTGCGATGCCTTGAGCTTGCCTTGACAAGGATAGTGAAGCTGTCGCAGCAGCCAGCATCGCTCCGAAGAAGATATAAGCTATTCAATACGTTTTCCAACGCATCTAGGATCCTCCGACCGATTTTCTGGTCCCATATTTCGTAGTTACTTGCACGAGAGATGGAATCGTAACTTGAGTCTGACTGTTTGGATGTTTCTGATAGATCGGAGTAAATAGATGCGCTCTCAGTATAGCTCTCAACATCGAATTGATTCCCCTCAGCGTCGTCAACTGCGCCAGCTTGCGGACGGCTAGAAGCCTACATCGTGATGCGTCAATATATCACTCGGTAAAATGGGGCGAGCAAATAACCAGAAAAGTCCGTTGTGAGCGGCAATTACTGTGCGGAATGCCGTAGGTGAATTATAGCAAAGATAGCACTCACCTCGATTTGGAGAGCGTTGGGTTGTGCAGTGGTCGAAATAGGGAAGAAGATCTGAGCCTGAGGATAATTAGGCAAATGACATACTGCTCCTCTAGTCCACGTACCGAATTAGGTTCACCATACATGATCTTTGCCTGGTCTGCTAACAATATCGCAGAGCCAGGGTTGAGTGCTGCGTACCACGGGGGAAAAACGCCTCCAATCCCACAACCTTGGAGAAGCTTTTGCTCACGCTGCTCCAATTTAGTGAAGAACTCTAGGGGCTCTGAGAACGCATCCGGTAATAGTACACGAGAACCATCTATTGGGGGGTTTTCTGAATTTATCTCACTGTTTGGATATTGATCATCTTGCTCCTTCATTACTTGACCCAACGAGGACGGACCTGGGCTCCCAAAAACGGTGTGCACAAGTTGGTGTGCACAGTCTCTCTGATGCGTCCATGCCGGTAGATCGTCCCAGGTGCGCTTTGAATGAGGCGGCCATTCTTCCGAATTGATCCATTCTAAATTCTCGGATTTCAACAAAAGGCTCGAGATTTCTTCGGAAGATAGGCCTTCGTCAGTGAGTTCGGCCACCCAAGGGTATTGACTCTCGATGAAATCCAACCGATATGCAATCAATAGAGCTACCATATCGGGCATGTTCTCAGTAATCGCCTTGGACAATAACTTCTCTGGTACTGCATTGGAGTTCATAAGAAGATGCAGCATCTGCCGTGTGCTCATCTGATTGGCCATTTGGAAGACGTTCACACCGCTGGTGGTCCTCTCAGTCGCATCAGCCCCAGCCTCCAACAAGATTTCCACGATCTCTAGATTGTTAGCATCAACCGCAAGATGCAATGCTGTTCGTCCGTCAAAGGCTGCCATGTCGGGTGCGACGCCGAAGTTTAGCAATTGCTTTACTATAGATACGTGATTGTTTTGCGCCGCGAAATGCAAGCCTGTCTTGCCATCAAAAGCCTGACTTTCGATGTCTGCACCATGGTGAATCAGGAGAGTAGCGGCATCGATATGACCACGTTCGCATGTCCAGTGCAATGGGGTCTTTGCATTACTATCCACTACGTTTATATCGCAGCCTACTTCAAGAGCCATCTTGACAACAGGAGTTAATCCGAAGTAGGCACCGCCGAACAATGGTCCGAAGATTTCGCGACGCGGGAGTTCTTCTGCGGTCGCCTCTTCGTAGAGCTTCAACCACTGAGATACCGGAGACTCGTCAGCCCGAAAAAGGCCGCTGGCTAATTCTGTCAATTCTTCGTCCACTAGCTCCTGGCTGGCTTGGAAATGGATCATCCAATTCTTTGCAGCATAGCTGGTAAAGCCATAGCCTAGCTCCTCCAGGTTTCCGTGCTGAGGTTTCGCTGTTAGAGTCCGGTAGAGAACGGCCATGCATCGTCGTGCTAAGACTATATTTGCTTGGTTGAGATCGATTGGTATGAGACTTGAATGTACATCTTTGGTCTGGAGAAGGTATTCTCTCACGGACATGTGAGCAAGAGTGACATGATAATTATTAATTATGACCAGTGGAATCAATGCTGAAGTCTTGACTTCGAGGCGATGCATATGATCGCCGTTGACGTCACTGATTCGCTCTGGTGACGGCGTTTGGGGTGGAAATTCCTGAAGCGCTTCCACAAGCACTGATAGATCCATAGGCTCTTGCTGAACAGCGAGGATAGACAAGATTTGTCTTAATTCTAATATCTCATCCTGCGTTCTGGTTTCTTCGATCTTATTGACTAGACTGTCATATAGTTGCTTGAGCTCTAGAGGCAATGTGTTCAAATGGTCGATAAGCTGCCGAACCGGCGCACCTTTTTTGACCAACCCTGAGATATCCCGCACCGCAAGAGCGGCCCACAGAAACGAACCTGCGGCATGTTTCACAATTAGATTTTCAATTGCCTGCAACTCTATAGACGCTGGACCACGATACCTAGTGGCAAAGAGTGTTTCAAGGGAATCTGAGGTGAACTTCTCAATGTCGTGACGCGAACCTTCGGATCCTAAAGGACTCAAGGCGACATTCTGCTTTCTAGCAAAATCGAGAAAATCAGACGTGTCTCGACTGGTCACAATGCACCCCAGGTTTAGAATTTTCTCCAGTTGAGATAAAAGCTTGATTAACATTCGCCTATCATCTGGATGCATTTCGTCGAAGCTATCAATTATAGCGATGAAAGTCGTTCCTCGTTGCTGCTCTATTACATCGGAAAAGATCCTTGTCAACACGTCTAAAGAGCTAGCGAAGTCTTCTCCCAGTGCTCGAAAATGTTTAATCGCGTGTTTGATCGAGGAGCCAGGTTCTCTGAAAAGCTGGTGGAGGAAAGATGCCATTAGATTCTCGCAGGTATCCCTGGTAGATCTGAACTTGATGAAGTAGTATAGAACCCTTGTAGCTCGAGGCTGAAGAACCCCCGGTATTTGTCGCACCAGATACTTTGCAAGCACCGACTTGCCAGATCCAGGGGATCCATGAACGAGGAGGATGCCGTGAGGTTGACCCAACCAGCTTTTCGTGGGCTCAGTTTGAAAGATCCACTCGCAAGTTCCTTGGTGAGGTTCCTGTATGGAAATAAATTCTATCTCATAATCGACACGCCACAGTGCGCGAAGAAGCTGTTCACTCTCTCGCCGACCAATTTCCCGCCCGTAGCGATCAAGACTGCGGCTGACCGAGTCCCGAATATAAACGTAAGCTGGGTCATCAGCGTCGACAAACATAGGGAGTTGCAGATGGCTTTTTCCTTTGGCCAGAAAAATTGTCTCGCGCTCCTCCCAACCCAAGCGCGTGGACATTGTAGAGACCAGGACGGTTTTTTCCTGTGCTCGTGATACTCTGGTGGGCTCTGATTCGGCAATGCTGCAGGCCTCCAATTTGCCTAGCCTTCTGAACTCTGCCGAGATTCGCCGGATCTCGTCGATCGACTGGGCCGCGTTCAAGATCTCACTAAGTTTGATCCCTGCAGTACATTGAACGATGCTGGTCCAGCGACGCGCGAAGCTAGGGTCATCGATGTCATGCGGGACTCCCAAGAAGATGACGCTTGTCACCGCTTGCAGGAGCTCCCTCATCTCAGAGCTGAGTTCCTCCTTTTCACGGAGATGAAGAAGAGCCTACAGCCTGTCAGTGAAGGAGTGTGATAGGGTCGCGATGATCATCTAACCCTCTTGACCAAGAGACCCCCGAAGCTATAACCGATGAAAAGCAAAGGCCGCTTGTTTACTCGCCTTAGCTTGTACTATTTTTTTATGTCTCTGGGATACATACTGCAGTATTCTGGATTCCTACCCTGGCATCGATAGCACTGTCGATAAGATCCTTGGCCAATCTGTCTAGATTGAACTTGTTTCGAATAAGGACGTCCTCGGTTCGATAACCATAGCTCATTACCCGAGAAGTGGAAACGTCGACCTGGAGCATATCGCGTAGCCACATGGTTTGTGGGGATCTGTTGATCCACGATCGTACTGGTGAACCCCGAAGGCCGTGAACGGCGATAATGTCCATTTCTGCATCCAAGTAATTCTTTGGTCGTTCCATGGACCCAGCCATTTCCAACAGGCCCATTGATGTTGTTCCCTTTTTTGAAGCAATGCAAGGAATCCATTGTGATAGAGACTCCAGAGATGGCGAAGCCGAAAGAGAAGCAGGAGATTTATTCAAAAGATCGTCCGCCAACACCTTCTTGCGGAAGCTTTCAATGATATGCAATACTCTTTTGTAATTGTCATCATCGTGACCTTTGTATTTACAAAGTTGAGCATGGTTGGCGTCCAAGGCGATTTGGTACTCGAGTTTGCGGCCAAGAAAAGTAGACGATCTATCGGCGATGATGCCTAAACTGGAGGTACGTTGGGTTTCGTAGAATGAACCGATCAACAATGAGTCAGCCGCCATGCGAGCAAAGTTTTCATTTATCTCGTTCACTTGAATCGATCCACTTTGCATCTCGCGGAGGAGTTGCCGATTGATCTGGGGCGCGCTTGGAACCATGCGTAGAATCTTCGATAGGGTAACAGCTAAATCCGCTGACGAACTGCCTCGGTGCGGGGTGCCGAAAAATAGTATGCCGAACGTGTGACGAAACACATCAACGAATTGTGAGGACGTATGGGCTTCGATCAGGGCACGCTTCAGGAGCAGTCCGCCATAGCTGTGACAGATGAAGATGATCCGCCGCGTCATCGCTAGTTTCCCAAGTTCCCAGCCAAGTTCTTTTGCCCGGTCGTAGGGGTACACTGGAGTCTTTGTGAAGACCTCGGCAGAATAGCCATAGGAGAATACTCGGCAGTGGGGAGCGTTGGACGGTAGGAGATCACGGAGCCAACAACAATCAGTCCCAGCGTCGGTGAAACTATAGAGTGGATGTCCACCCATGCCATGAAAGGCGACGAAATCAACGTCAGGATGATTGGCATCGGTCCCGTCATAAAGTAGTTGCAAGCCTAATAGTGGAGTGTCCGGAAGGGTTCGTGCTGTATTTCCTTGGTCGACGGTTGGCTTGTCGACTTCAGGAGGCTGATTCTTCCTTCGAGACAAGAGCTTTTTAATCTTCGAACTCATTCTTGCATAGTCCCAGTATAACAGTGCTCAGACTTTTATTCCAATTTGCCGGGAATGTTCTATGTTTGGCGGAATATTGTATGTGATTGCGGCGTGCAGGGTAGATGTGGGATGGAAAGTTAGTCGAGCTCGGTGATACTCATTGGGCGCGTGATACGTATGCCTGAAAATTGATTGGATATAATTAGTAGTAGTAGTAGTAGTAGTAGTATTCAATAGTAGGGGCTATTCAATTAAAGATTTAAACGAACTCCTTCGCCTCTATTAGGATCCCGACTAATAGCTATATCTAAAGGAGAGTCTTAGCCTTAAGTATTAACTTAAGACCTAGTTCTCGATTCTAAACTACTTTCGTATACTAAAATATCTAGTAAGATCGCTAGCGGTATTAAAAACGAGTTTCTAGTATTATAAATCTAAGTAGATTTCTTCTCTTAATCTCGCTATACTTAGATTCTCGAACTCTATTAACTAGATCTTCTATCAGACTTTATAACCGCTATTAAAATATATAAAGAGTCACTTACAAAGGTATCGCTTTACGTGTTATCTTTAAGAATATTAGAGAGAGTTATATTTCTCTATATAGTCTATTCTTATAACGCTTAGAAAAACTATATAAAATAAAATAAATAATCTATTAATAATAAGCTCTCTATTTCTCTATTTTTTATAATTAGTCCCGATTAATCTTTATAATTCTCGTAGTAGTTAAGATATTTCTAATATAGAAGTAGCTTTATTTCTAGTATATATATACTTAAAAGATAGTTTCTTTTATATATCTAAAGCGTTCTAGAACGTCGTTATAGATATTAATACTAAACTAAATATTAATTATTTCCCTCTTAAGATAATTATAATATATATATTAATATCTTATTTTATTTTTTAGTTTCTATAATCGTTTTCTTCTACTACCTCTTTATTTAGTAAATAGTAGCGATATTATTATAGTCTTCTAATCTATATTATAAAGTTTATTATATCCTCTACTCTTATTAGATTCTTAAGAAGAATATTAGTATTAGTCTTTTTATCTTTTATTTAGAGTACAATCTTCTATAGCTTTTCGTATAGTCCGTAATATAATAATATATAATCTCTAGTTTTAATTCTATACTTATAAGAGCAGTCTACTTCGAATCTAAAAACTTTAATCTTAATAAGAAAGTTATTTAAATCGATATATATTATTTTTATTTAAATAAGTATTACGCTTTTAGCTTTATTTAGAGCTTCGTATTTATTTAGTATATAGCGATTTAAGATAAATTCTAGTTATTAAGTATATCTTTTAAATTATTAAGCGATAGTTAGATTATTCTATTTCTCTATTTATTTATTAACGATATATTTACGATAGATCGCGCTTTAGAACGTAATAAATAACGATAGATCTAATAATATTAATATTAAAGATTTACTATCTTTCTCACGTTAGTCTATAGCTTCTTTAGCTACTTTATTAGCTTTTTTATTTTCTAGTACGCCTTAATATATTAAGATTTAATAGATTTTAACTTAGTAATTTAGAATTTCTAGAAGATAAATAATTTTAATAAATATAAATTATTTTAATTAACTTCGAGAGCTATAAGTATTACGAATAGCTAATTAATTATTAGTATAAATAATTATTAATTATATATTCTAAAGCTCTAAGGGCTCTTCTAGAATTTTAAGAGCGAGATATAGACTATAAAGTTCCTCGAAGTAGACTATAAACTCTATATTAGAATTAATATAGATAGCTCTTATTAAGATTAATATACTAAGTTCGTCTTAAATAAAGATTATTTAAATTATTATTATCTTAATCTTTTTATTAATACCGCTACTATTTATATAGATAGTTATATATTAAGAGTTTTTTTAATAAACTATCTAGTTATAGTTTCTTATAGCGATCTTTACGTCGTTAATAATAATAATATAGAGAGGTTTTCACTATAAAGAGTTAATATAGAATATATAGAGTTTTAAGATATTAAGCTTTATATTATAAACGGCTTTATATCGTTTCTAGAGCTTTTTTAGAGGACTTAGTCTAGCGTATATCGTATTAAGCTTATTAGTTTTCGTTTATTAACCTCTTAACGAGAATTAATTATCTATTCTTATCTACTAAAGATACCCGTAGACTAGGCTAGTAATAATATAAAAAAGAGAGTTATTAATTATATTATTTAGCGCTTACTAGACTAATATTAAAAATAGTTTAATATTTAAAGCGTTCTCTAAGACTATCTTAAATATCTTAAAGATAAGCTTTACGTATTATTTTTAAACTCTATATATAAATCTTAGTACCTTTTCTTCTTATTCTTTAGTACCGTAATTACTCGAAGGGTAATATTAAACTATTATATAATAAGTAAATAAGAGAAGTACTATAGATATATAGATTATTTATAGATCTTTTACTTTAATTCTTTAGATTAAGCTTTTTAGAGCTACTAGTACTACGATTTTATTATTAACTTTTACTTTTATTTTATTAATATAGATATTAAAGGTTAGACATTAATTAAAGTAGACTTCTAGATACTTAAAATACTTCTTTATCTTATAAATATTATTATTTAGTTAGAATAAAATTATATTTATCTAAAAAGTTAAAGTAAAATATATAAATTAGAATTTATTAAAATTAAATTTTAAGATATATTTTAGTACCTATTTAAGATAGATTAAATAGAGGACTCTTAGCTTATTAATATATTTCTTAACTATATCGCTAAAGACTAGTATCTTTATATTATTAATATATTCTATTTCTATAAACTCTATTTTAGGCTTTATAACCTCTTTAATAAGATCGCTATTATAGAAGTAGTATAAGAAAGAAGAGACTATTAAGTCTTAAAAAATATCTATTCTTTAAGAAAAGAACTTAGATCTAAAGTTCGAGACTCTAATTTTAATAAAGCGATTTAATATAAAGCTTATAACTTACTTTATAATTATACTACTAACTCTTTACTTATAAAGATTATAGAGTAGTTAGAGATAGCTAATATTATTAAATATCTCTAAAACGTTTAGATATAGTAGGCTATATACTCTATCTTATTACTAAGTAAAGTATATTATCTTAGTTAATATATAAAGCGCGTACTTTATTATAATTTTTTTTCTCTTTTTAAAGTAATTTTTTAGAATAAGAGTATACTCTATTATAAGATAAAGTAGCTAAGTTATTATTACTAATTTAAGAGCTTTCTCTAATATACTAAGAAGTACGATAGATCGATAGTTTTTTAAGAGAAAATAATTATCTTTTTCGAACTTATATAGAGTTATAATAATAGAGTTTTTAAAATTAATAAAGTAATATTTTTATTTTAAATATTTATTAAAGAGCTATATAAGTAGCTCTTATAACGCTAATAGACCTTTCTATAGCGTTATATTTAGTATCTTATCTTCGCCCGAAGAGTTCTATAGAAGTAGTTTATTAATTATAACTCTAACTTTTTTAACTATAATTTCTAAAGTTAGTAGAGTTATTAAGTAATTATATTTTTTAAGATTATCTAGATTAATTATTAAGGGCTTTAGAAAGAATCTTTTCGCGAGTATAATTACTTTCTTCTTCTTATTAATCGCTATCGTCCTATTTAGCTATTTAAGATCGAGGATAAAAGATATAAATAAGATAAATTAATTTCTAATCTATTTTATTAAGTTTTATACTTTTTTAATATCCTCTACAATCTTTTTAAGCTTAATATAATAATCTCGTCTTAGAGTATTCTTAATTATACGCTTCTTTTCTTTAATTTATCTATAAGTACGCCTCGCTACTTAAGTAGTTTAAGAGTAATTAACTTTAAGACTTATCTTTAATTTCTAATAAATCTATTAAGAGTTACTATATTTTTAATATATTTTTCTATATTCTGCTATAAATTCTAATTTGCGAAAGCTCCTCTTTTTATTTTTTAAAATTAAAAGTAGTAGTACTTAGTTAATTACTTTAAGAATTTTTAAAAAGTAAAAATTAAGACTTTTAGATATTACTTTTTAAGAAATTTACTTAATAAGAAAAAAGAGTTCTTAATTATATTATTCTTTATTAATTTTTATATAATTAAATCTTATTAAGGGCTCTTCTTCTTTAATAGTAATATCTACTTTTATCTCTATTAAATAGTAATCTAATTTAGCTTTTAGATTATCTCGAGTCTAATATTAAATAACTCGATTTATAAGATCGTTTATTATAAAATAGAGGTTAAGTATATAGAGTCTTAAGATTTCTATCTTAAAGATTCTTATTCTCTAAGATAGATATTAAGTTAATTAAAATTTATCTATAATTTTAAAAAGTTTATTTACTTTAGAGTTTATATTTATATAGCTTTCTTTCTACGCTAAGTAATAAATATTAAAGTTATTAATAATAATAGTTTCTATAAATCTATCTAGGCGAGAGCGATAAAACTACTTATTATTATTTAATACTTTTCTTAAAGTATTTAGTACTCTCTTTTTTAAGTTTTTAAATAGATTTTACTTAGGTCCTTTAGATTCTTAAGAGAGGTTATATATATTAATAAATTAAATAACGACGTCTTTAATAATTTATAAGTAAAGTTGAAATTTAAGACTTATTATATTTATTAATAAGAATATAGTTAGCTACGATATCGCCGTTAAGAGAATACTTTTATATATAAAGATATAAACTCGAGGTCTATTATCGCTATATATATTATTATCGAGATAGTAAATATAATAGAAAGTCTTAATTAGATAATAAATAGTAGCTATCTAAGTATTAATTTAGAGCTCTTAAATAGTAATTATATTATACTTATATACTTTAAGATTACGTAGAAAGTCTATTATTATTATATTCTTTAATTTATAATAATTATAAAATATAATTTATAGTCTTCTACTCTTAAAGATAGAGATTATTAAAGCTAGTTTTATAATCTCTATTTTTATTTTAGCTATTTACTTTACTTATTATTATCTTTCTCCGTAGATCTTTACTCTTAAGAGGTATTAATAAAGTTATATAAATAGTTAGAGAGTATATAGCTAAGATTAAGAAGTCTAAAAATATTTTTTTAAAGAACTCTTTTAATACTATAAGACTTAATCTATAATTATAGTATCTAAATCTTAATAGGCTTAGCTAAGAATCGAAGATAATTAAAGATATAGAAGAAAAAGATATTTAAGAATTAAACTTTAAAAAAGAAGCTTTAATAAGATCTATCTTAATAATTTTTAGACTTTTTATATATTCTTTAACTATCGCTATTAATAATATTATTAGCTCGTTTTCTAGTACTAGTTTAAAGACTTCTTATTTTTATAATTCGTCTATTTATATCTAATATTCTTATATAGATAAGATATTACTAGTAGATTTACTTATACTAGCTTTATTATTCTTACTTATACTAGCTTTATTATTATTAATCTCGCTTATACTAGCTTTATTATTATTAATCTTTAACGTATTTAAAGATACGTTAGATATAGGGTCTTTATAATTCTTACTTTTTCTCTATCTTTTAGAGAGATAAACTAAGGTTTTAATATATCCCGTTATCTCTAAAGACCCTAAAATTATTATCGAGTAGTCGCTAAAGTCTAATATATTAACTTTTCTCTTATTAAACTTTAAGATCTAGAATATAATCTTTTTTAGAGCTTTACTACGAGTATTACTTTTATATAATAAATTTATAAGTACTTTCTTTATTAAGATTATCTATAGAGTGCTTCTATATAAGGTTTTCTTCTCTTTTACTACTAGCGAGCTACTAAGGCTGTTAGTATTTAAGAGAAAGACTTATTAAACTTTAAAGAGTTAAGCTAAAGTATTTATACGATTTAAACTTAAAGTTCTTTATTTTTAGAGAAGGATTAATACTTAATAATCTTTTTATCTACGTAGTTTCGTAGTTCTTTCTATTTTTAGAGATAGATATCTTTTTTTAGACTATATTTCTCGATTTTATAATAGTAATAAAAGGGGCGGTCTATATAATAATTTCTCTTAATATAGTTAATAACGCTATATTATTTATATCTCTTATTAAAGTAATAGTAATATCTTTTATATTTATAATCTTAGTACTTATAGTACTATTTTAGACCGTAGTTATATATAAAGTATTTATAAACGTATATTTATTCTTTCTAAATAAGCTCTCTCTTTATCGCGAGATTAATAACTTTAAGGGAGAGAAATATAATAATAGCTAATTTATATATCTACTAAGAGTTATATCTTAGTAGTTAGCTAATAAATTTAATTCTATATATCTTAAAGATATTTAAGAGTATAGAGTTAAATTAATTAAGTCTACTTTTAATTATATTCTATACCTTAGTACTAAATAGATCTATAGTGATTATACTAACTATATATATTATTATAAAGAATATATTAGATATTATTCGAACTATTATTCTAAAGAATAATAGTTATAGTTTTTCTTTTATAAAAAGAGATATATCTTTAACGTAGAAGGTTTTAAATTAGAAGTCTCTATTTAGAAGTTAACGCGCTAAATAGATAAAAGCCTATAGACTATTTTCTTTATAATTATAATTTAAGAGTTTTTTAATCTTTAAATTATTACGTATTATAGCGTTAATATCGTTTATTATTACTTAATCTTAAATTTTCTTATAGTATCTAGCTACTATAGCTATATTCGTAAATCTTATTATTAGCTTATACTTTAATAACGCGTCTACTTTTAGAGCGGTAATATAGCTAAAAGGCTAAATAGATAGAAAATTATTTTAAGTCTTTTTATCTATAATTTTTAATCTAAATCTAAGTTTAAGAAGTTAGTCTATTATTTATTATTATTAGCGATTTATCTTATATTTAGATACGTTTAGTTTCTTCTATAAGAGTATCTTTAAGAATTTCTTATAGAACGCCTTAAAGAAGATCTTAAACTTATTTAGCTACTTAGATATATTAATATTCTTTATCTTAATACTATTTTAAGCTATATAACGCGCTTTATTAAGTAAATAGATAGTATAATCTTTAAGATAATATAGATAATTTCCGCTTATAATTTTATCTTTCTATCGCGATAACGCTTTAGATATAATAATAATATTAATAAAGATTTAAACGAAAGCTAGAAGTCTCTATTATAGTTTATTATTATATTTAAGAAAATAAACGCGTCCGTAGTTAAGTAAATTTTAAAAGAAGGATTTAATTAAAATAGATGTTCTCTTTTGAGGATATATAATTGATTGGATATGCGATGCAGGCATGGGGCGGCGCCTTGGGGGGCGCTCAGCCACAGCGATAGGAGATTGAAAGCAAAGTTTGTCGGAATTATTAATCCGCACCCTCTGTTTTGTGAAATAGAGCCTTTCACTCAAGGATTCATGATTGTATCCCAAGGTGAAGATCCTTGAAAGCAATGGGCATGGAAAGTTGATCTTCGCTGAGGCCATGGGTAAATCATGTTCTCGCAGACTTGAATTTGCGGTGCGTTGTACGTAAGCCTCATAATGACAGCGTTATGACTTTCCTTTTTTTTTTTGATTTGAGTGCCAATGCGCTTGTGACAAAGCCGTCCTTCGGGAGCTCTAGGTGATAAGAGCGCGTTCCCCTGGATATGACCGCTCATAGTCTCCTATTCGCTACAAAGCTTGCGAGCAAGGTGATGAGTGAGACTTTTGGCACTTTACAAGTCGAATGGTGGACGCAAAAGACTGATACTCGAATCTAGAGCTTATGAAAGTGGCAAGCGTTTAACTTGAGATAGGCATGTTCAACCAGCTGTGAAGAATGAAATTTGACTTTTGAGAGAAGAGTGATTCGAAAGGCCGCTGCTCAATTACTACAGCATCTGCGCGGCGGTTTTAATCCTACTGAGATCATGCATTAAGAGTCATGTGTGAGACAACTGGTGAAATTCACGACAGCCTGGTTCTCTAGAACATTTGACACGCCCGTCTAAGGATGCCGCTAGATTGTAGATTATACGGAGGTAGGCATAAAAAGTCCTGGGCATGCCAAGACTCTTCTCGGATAATGTTCCTCCTGAAAGATCGGGTGGTAACCCGGACAATGCCCCAGATGTAGGGCCAAAGCCCCAATAAGCCCTCAAGTCTCTAAAGCCGCCCCTAAAAGGTGCATTCATAGTCTTCTCCTATAAGGCCGTTATCCGAAAGCGCTTCTTTGCCCAAGACCTTTTACGCCTACCTCCGTATCGGGGTGAAGCTCGGCGTTCCAAAGGCTCTGCGCTCGAGGATTTTCAAGAGGTCCTAAAAGCGTAACCTGAATCGGACCATCTTCGGTTCAGTAAAAACGGCGTTTTATACAAAAGCTCTGCCCAAAGCCACGCTGATCTCAGAGCTCCCGGCTGTCGAGGTTATCAGCATAGCTGGCAATACTCGTTGACGCTTAGCTGCGGCCTACATTGGACGACCGCAGTTCCTAGCTTTGAAAACCGGACACACATTCCCGCGACTGCTACTGCAACTTCCCAGATTTCATGCCATGTCGCCAGAAGAGGCGGTCCATCTATCAGAATCGCGATCGAACAGTCCCCAATAGCTATCATCTTAGTTAGTCTTGTAATAATATTGGGAATTGTATATACTTTGAGCGTACCAGACGAGGAACGCTTGGGAAGGGGTACCTCCACGCCAGGATTTCCACGCTCTCCGAAAATCTGAGACGATGTCGTGGTGAGCATCCCATCCAGTAGGGCCTGACAAGCTGTAGCGTTCAAGGCTCTACTTAGCGTCGAGGGAGGCCAGCAATATACTTTCGGGAAGTACTGCTGAATGGTCACTGTGAGTTGCCCTTGTACACCTAGAAATACTGAGCTGAGCTCAGTATGGGAGATGGGAGACTCTCAAGACCTACCTAGACTAACTGCAATCCCTCTGTGTGATGTACGCCTTGATGCAACCACACATTGGAAAATTATCATCTCTGCTGTCCTTGCTATCTGGTTGTATGTCTCAAAGTCGGTGTTGTCCACGTCTCCGACGTAGTTGATATCAATGATGCAAGTTCCGTCGGCTATGGTTGCATTAGGTGTGACTTGAACTTGCGAAAATATTATACACAAGCGCATAAGAGAGGTGTGACTCACAGCTGATAAATCTACGAGGGAGCCCTACGGTCCCCTGAACTTCTGGAATTCTGTTGCCGAAGGACTGACGAGTTGCACCTTTGGGTATGTCTTCCCAAGCATCTGCGCAGCTCACAGGCTGTGGACTTCCATATCGACTCCCTGCACCTGTTTCACAGAGGATGGAAGCGTCATTTTGTTCAGAGTAGTTCGTGGTTGCACTAATGTTCAGACCTAATGCTCGGAATACCGCATCTGGGGATGACTTGGCGGCTGGCATTGTTAAACCTTGAGAGGTATCCAATACCATTGCTAAAACAGCAGGCAAGCAGAGGAAGGTACCCAGACAGCGATTCAGAGGCATTGCGTGTTGTGTGCACATGACATGATTTGGTACACAATGGAAAGCAGAGCTCAAAAGGACAAAATGGTCTCGCGAGTTGAGAAATGCTCTCGTCGCTTAAATTTGATAATGTCATTGCCGGTACGACTTGAGACCAGCCATTTGGAGGTCATCGCCTGTGGACCAAAGTGGGAGGGGATCTCTGTATGTTTCCCATTCTGAACGAGAGCATGTTCTTCCAAACTTCATTGCTTGCCGCTTAATCTCCGGTCTCCAAATCAGCTTCTTTGGAATCGTTTCCTCTGGGAAGCTGCTAGCGCAGGCCTGTGATAGCATTGAAAGATGAAACTATATTTTCAAGGAGGAATGATTTGGGGAAACCCAAGGACGATAGCATTTCGAAAACAGAAGGAGACGGAAAAGTACTCGAGTATCTACCTCTGTTCCTTAGGCAATGAGACCTGTACAACGACCGGGTTCCATGGACCCACTCTGATCGAAGTCCATGGATCTGTATGTACATAAGTTTTCGAGAATGAGATATTTCAACTGGCCTTTTCTTAAGTATTGGAGTTGTCCGTGAAGTCAGGCACTCAGGGTCTCAGGGTCTCATTGCCACATTCACGGCTGACTAAACACTTGCCAAGACAATTTCAGCATCCTCGCATCCTCGCGAGCTCGATACCTATTCTCGCATTCTCCCAATCAACCTTTACCCACACCATGGCATCGACCATTGTTGAGACATTCTAGCATGTTCAGCCGTCTGAATCGCACACTCGCAATTATACTAGCAGCTTTCATTACCCTCACCTTTCTGCAGCGCCTCCTCGATGGCAGCCTTCGACACTCCATCTCCCCGTCTGAGGCCAATCCTCCTACACCTCAAATACTCGCGTTCTGGGAGACGTGGGCCATAGTCATCGATGCCGCAAGGCCCAAGATATCGGCCATAGAGTTGAAAGAGGTAGCGCTGCCCGCGGGCATAGAACCTGAGAACGAAAGAGAAAGGAAGCCTTTCAACCTCAGTATTGGTATACCTGAGAAGGACATTGATACGCTACGGGAATCACACAAAAGGCTGGTGGGACACGCCAACTTCTCGAAGGTCAATGAGCAAGCAAAACACCTCTTCTCAGGAACTGGCATAGTCACTGTAGCAGGAGGATCATACTTCGCTCCAGCTATCCTCAGCATACGGATGCTTCGCAGGACCAACTCTACTCTCCCCGTGCAGGTATTTCTACGAAATAAAGCAGAGTATGAGAAGAAGATATGCCAAAAATTGCTACCTGCGCTCAACGCAGAATGCTTCGTCATTCAAGACCACCTAGGGAAGGACAACCCCGTCAAAGTGGAGCACTACCAGTTGAAAGTCCTTGCTATTCTCTTCTCCTCTTACGAATCGGTCCTCTACCTCGACAGTGACTGCATGGCTCTGCTTGACCCAAGGGAGCTATTCGATTCCGAGCCCTTCCTATCCACGGGACTTGTGTCGTGGCCCGATTACTGGATCGCAACTGAAGACCCTATTTTCTACCAAATCGCAAGCCTTCCCTCCTTCCCCAAAAGGATACCTGCAAGGTCCAGCGAGGCAGGCCAGCTTTTGATATCAAAGAAGTCACATCTGGCTACCCTGCTACTGGCAGCCTACTACAACATCTACGGTCCTGGTATATACTATTCGATCCTCAGTCAAGGTGCTGACGGAGAGGGTGATAAAGAGACGTTCCTTGCGGCCGCAGTCGTGCTGGGAAATCCCAATTACAGAGTTCACCACCGTTTGGGCTCTGCAGGTTATCACGATGGAGACCGGAAGTTCCATGGCACTGCTATGGTGCAATATCATCCCACAGATGATTATGTATACCGAGACTCTGCTTCTTTTAAGCAGGTTCGGCCTCTATTTTTGCACGCCAACTCGCCGAAAATGAACCTCGCGCATTTACTTGCTACGGATAAAATCTTCTACCAAGGCACTGAGGACAGATTACGGCTGTGGGGTCCCGAGGAGTCTATGAGCAAGATGATAGGATACGACATTGAGGAAAATGTCTGGAGAGAGATTGTGGACATGGCCTGCACCCTCGACGATACCCTGAAGGATTTTCGCGGGGTGTGGCAGATGTGCGAGAGAGCGCAACAGCACTACAGAGAAACTTTTCAGCAGAATGCTACGGCACTTCCCACCTGAGATTCTCAGCGCAATGGAACAGTGTGTTTACATGAGGTACTTTCGCGTGGAACTAAGATTTTTATATCAGCGTCCGGGGGCTCTCGGGTCTCCTGTTGGAAGGCTGTCTAAGCAAGCCCAAAGTGTGATAATGGCTCTACGAGGAGTCCCGGAGGGCCATGGTGACGTTTGCACACTCTGCCTCTGATTTTCATACCACCAGCACACCTCAAGTTGATCGATGAATGGAAAGTGATAAGAAAAAGGTCCATATTATCGCTTGGAATTCAATACGACTTGTGGGATCTCCATGGCGTCGCAATTTTCCGATGACCTCCGACTCCACGCTAACGTATGTCCGGGATCTACATACTTACGCCTTCTGATTAACCCAGTGGGTACTGACAAGGATTGCGTGTTTGGCTGCTGCTGTCATAACCGAAAATGTCCCACTTCGATGCAGGTTGGAGTTGCTTGAGGAGGGACTGATGTGTTGATACTTTATGCAGGAGGCTCATCCCATCCGTGATCTAGTATCTATCCGTTGCCGTCGGCGCTTAAGCCTAGGCCCGCGCCATGCATACAACAATCATCATCAAAAAAAAGCCTCATTTGAGTGCGAGCTACAATAGAATTATGATAGGATGAATATACGCCTTGGTGGGGATCGGCCGGGGACCATTACCCGCTCAATGCAACTTTGACTGCACATTATTATGCAGTCCGAGTAGCTTCGCTGCAACCGTAGGGGGTGGGTGCATCACGATCGAAAATGAAACGGTGGGGACATCAAAGCGCGGAATTCTGTGGCCAGATCAGATTGCCGACCCTTTCCCGGGGTAGAAAGAGGTCCCATTTTTGTCTAATCGTAGTCTCACATGATCCGGTAGCCATACATATTTGATCTACTCGGTTCCTCCTTCTTGGTATAGGTTCAGCCATATGGATGCTTGATCCGCCAAGACATCCTTTCCAGCGGGGTGCATCTTCCTGCATGATGCACATTGCCCAATTCGTGCAGAGGGCAGTTTTCAGAATGCTCATAGATCCGGTTGGGCTTGGGAGGAAGGTCGTTCCCTTCTCTGACCCACAGCTCCGGAAACAGTGGGAGCTATTTGTACTACAACCATGAATCTGATCAAATCTGCGAGATGGTTGCAGACGGACTTTTTTGGTGGGCTGGAAGGATGTTTTTCTCAACTTTGCTTTCAGTACCGGACATCATGTCGCTTCGTCCTTGATTATTCGTTCGTAATACATTCGAGATTCGGTAAGGGGCAGAATTCGCCAGTGGATTGTATCTTTGGATCTCATTTATTCGTCGTTTCTCAATTACGCATACGAAAATTTCCTAGTCCACGCTCGTGCTCACTTCCCGCGCTTCATGCTCAATTCAGGATCACTGAATACCTTCCTTTCAATCATAAGATTGTACCGGATCACAAAAATCACAAGTTCTGGCTTCCTATCATCTCTGCTCAACGCGCTTTGATAATGACATACGTCAATCCAAGAAGCGTGACAGCTTGCGGTATACTTTTCCCAATCCTTGGAGCAATTGCAGTGACCTTGCGCTTTAGGATTAGACGTGCAAGGAAAACAGTCTTGGGAGCTGATGACTGGCTGTGTCTACCAGCATTGGTAGGTAAAATTCTTGCTTCCAAATCGATGTTGGCGTGCTGAGCAAGCACGGTGAAGATTCTCTTGTGGGCCGAGGGCGGGCTGCAGATCGCTGGAGCTGCGACTCATTCATTCGGATGGCACTCACCTAATTATGACAGCGCGATTGAGTTCCTAAACGATGATGAACCCTCCGTTGAAATTCTCGGCAAGGTAAGCTGAGACCCGGTCATGCTCTGGGGATAATGATCGCACTGATCAACTTCATAACAGCTACAAACTGCCTTCGATTTGATACATCCCATAGCCCTTGGTCTTTTGAAAATCTCCATCTGCCTTTTCTATAGGCGGATATTCCGCGGCGACAAATTCAACATCATCAGCAGGATCACAATTGGAGTCATCGTCCTGTGGATGCTGGCTTTCTTCGTTACAATCGCCGCGGCTTGCGGCAAGCATTTCGATGCCAACTGGGCTTCCCTCGCGGTACTCAAGCAGGAATGCGTGGATACATTTAGGATGCTTCTTACGTATACGATCACTGACGTGGCAGTCGATCTCGTCATTATTGTCATGCCGATACCCCTAGTGTGTGAATGGACCTTACATTGACGGATGCTCCCTACTAACCAACGCAGATATTTGGTCTTCAAATGCCCTTGAAACGCAAATTTGCTGTCTGTGGTGTCATCCTCGTTGGAGCTCTGTAAGATCTCAATTGATGGGTGCCAGTGGTAGCACATACTTTTACTTATCAACTTCACAGAGCAATTGCGTGCGGGATCACGAGAATGGTCATCTTCATTCAGGTCCTGGTGCCTCCACGTATAGGTTCCCCACTCTCACCATACTGCTCGTCATGGCTAACCTTATCAGTCCTTGCAAACGCCAGAGTTGCTGGTCTCCTCGCCACAGATGACATTGGAGTCGTCTCACTCCTACTGTTCTGGGGCATGGTCGAGCTCGGCGTCGGCATGATCGCCATCTGTCTCCCCACGCTTCGTCCATTATTTCGTGGCTGGTCACCCGAAAGCCTGATCCGCAGCATCAGATCGGCCCTCTCCATGCGTTCGGCGCACAGCGGTGGCAGTAGCGGGAAAAAGTCTACTGGCCGTTCGGCGAGAGAGGCACAACGTTTGGGCTCGGACTCTTCTGTCGTTGGGATTCAGATGGACGATATCGTTGATGGCAAGGCTGGCGCCGAGGGTGTCGTTACACGGGCTTATGGGGGCGACGAGGGTCCGAGCCGGATGGAGAGTCATGGCGACGGCGATATCTGGGTCGATCGAGATATTGTTCTGAGCCGCCAGGAAGTCTAGGGGGGGTTTAGGCATTCTTGACTTGGAGGGGTGAAGTCTTTTTGGGCGACATTAATAGAGGATTACGGGCTTTTCGGTTGCATAGATTCAGAATAGAAATATAGCATGAGACCATTGTGCTCCAGTGACGATAATCTCTCTCTACTCTACTAGAAGGGATCATAATCATAGTCGGACTATAATAGTAAAATGCGTAGTTCTCGCAACTTCTATCATGGCCTCTTTCTTCCCGCTTCTTCTACTCGGTCGTATACACCGACCTCAGCACAACGTACCTGACGTATTTCCCCCGCCTTTCACCCCGCCACCACTCGATCTCTTGGCTCTTGTCTTGGCTCTTGGCTCTTGGCTTTTGACGACCCCGCACTTTCTTGCTCTCCCTCCCTCCATCTATCTTCACACTTGCACTCTCGCCTTTTCTCTACAGACGTCTCAACAGTCTTACATACCTCCTACCTACCAACCTCCAAGAATCCCTAATCAGATCCATTCATACTCGAGCTACAACTACGAGATGGACTTTGTCAAGAATGCGATGAACGGCGGCGATGGCAACAAGGAAGAGGGCGGGAATGGAAATGCCCAGAGCGGTGGAGGTGGAGGGGGTTTCCTGGGCGGCATCGGTGATAAGCTGAATTCGGCGGCTGGTGGGGGCAAGGAAAGCGAGAAGAATGAGGATTTGATTGATAAGGGTAAGCCTATCTGTCTTGATTTGCGGTGCTTTGTTTGTTCGATAATGTTTTTTTGATCTTACTTTCTGTCCTTGATGCTGTCTGTGCGATGGATGTGCGCGATGGGGACATTGTGTTCACGTATGTGCACGGGTGTGGCTGATTTCTCGAACAGGCGTGGATGCGGTCCAGGAGTATGGATTTGGGCAGGGGGACCAGAGCAACGAGTCGGCGCTCGAGCAGGCGAAGGACGAGCAGATTTCGGATGAGATTAGGAGGCAGTTCAAGCAGAGGACGGGGGAGGATATCCCGGTCGAGGATAAGAAGACGGCGTTTGGGTAGGGAGGCGGGGGAGGGGGAGGGGGAGATGAGACGATTGCGAGGCGGAGGGGAGCCACGGGGGTGAGAGTTGCTCGAGTTGCTAGAATACGGTGAGCTCTAGCATGAATGCATTCATATTTGAGGCGAGGCGAAGAGAAGATGAGTTGTGCGTGTGATGTCTCCGCCTCGTCCTATCCGTCGTCGCCAGGCGCCGAGGCGCCTTCCCGCTGCACCAATGCCGGCCCCTCCCCAACCCAGCGGCACATTGGTAGGTCCCCACGGCATGGCGCTCAGATCCGGCTTGACTACGCCGTCCGCAGCCCACCGCAGGTGGCTGCAGCTGGCTGGCTCGAACCGTCCAGCGTGAAGTTGCGAAGGAGCTCGCTACACCATCTACCTTGTTGAATCACTTCATTCTAGATCTTCGGCAAGTAGCCTGAGCTCGGATCAGCGAGTCGTGCCTTTCCTTTCCCTAGATGGAAATCACCACAGCAAGACGACCTGGATAGGGACTAAGATCATGGGCTTGGGGTAGCGGCGTTGAGGCGAGCTGGTTACCTTGTGTTGGTTATGAGTTTGTGGGGTTTATTGTGAGTTGGCATAGATGGATAGTGTCATACCATGAAACCTTTTTTCGTCACGCGAATAAAGTCCTGCTTGCTTGAGTGGGGCGGTGAGTCAGTATGGGACAGATGGGATAGCGTCGGTCTTTCCGGTGGTCTTTTTCGGATTGCCATATATAGCTGAGACGAGACGGCGCATGTGCTGAGCATCTTCGATATAGTGTCTGCTGGTGATAGGCATCATGGTTCTTTTTGGGGCCCCTGTCTCGTGTTTCGCTGGCTATTTTTGTATCTTTTGGGTACGTGGCGGATGGCTGGCGCGTGTCTTGTTAAGGTAGGAATACATCTACTGTCTCGGCACCGGGCAAGTACTCGGTACCCTTGAGTGAAATTGTTGATGATGGGGTTTGGGATGGGGGCGAGTGAAGGGGTTGATTGCAGGCTTGTTGGGTACTAGATTGGGAGCGAACGATAGTGCTGTGAAGAAACATCCCTGATGTGGTGAATGGGAGCTTGAAAGATTCCTACCGAGCGGATTAGAACCTGTGAAGAGGCTGACGACCGGATCGAGCACGGTATTAGGTAGTTTCGCAAACATTGCCCCTATGTTGTAGACCGCATCGCTTCCTTCATCCAGACAACAAGCAAAACTAAAACCCTACCGCCTCCGCCCAGCAGCTGTTCTCGTGCAAGCACACGGCGTACATCTATCGCACATCTCACATCCGCACATGCAGAAACGCCATCATCTCCCCCTACACCCCCAACCCTATATATCCTCATCGCCCTCCTCCGCAACCATCTCCCTCCCTCTATCACTATAAAACTCCACTGCGGCCGCCAAATCTGCCCTCCGCGTACTCCGCGCCCACGGGCCCCACGTCCCCGTACACGGTCTTCTCGTCGCATACCGGCCCCGCCGCCTTGTTGAGCTGTAGGTTGGGATGAGGATCAAAGGAGCCGTAGACATGATGTAATGGGACCGGCTGGCTGAGCTGTGCACAGGTCGTGGTGGAATTTTGTCTAGTTGTGTGCTGGGGGGATGGCGGAGGCTGAGGGGAGAG